>SNVD02003755.1:0-184464 GCA_013180625.2 Boswellia sacra
GGATCAAGATTTCTAATCTATCAATAGACAACAACAGATTATATTCAGTTGGCCATTCCAAATACAATCAGTAAGCAATCATAAGCATTAGATATGGGAAATACAAGCAACTTCAATTAGAGAATTGGATAACAATTTCTTGCACAATCAACTCACAAAATCCATATCAAGGGCTTTGAAATCACCCTCAACCAATTCAGATTCAGTTACACATGTTTAAGAAAGTGGTAAATACAATACAACATGGAGACATTCCAGAAAATGAAAGGGAAGGGAAAAACTTAGCAAATTTGATGTAATTCTCTTTGGATTGTAGTTCTTCCTCTTTCCAAGCTTCTTTACTCCTTCAAGAACTCCAAGAGATGAAAGAATTCCAGAGCTGCAGCCTCCACCACGTTCTCCCCTCTTCAAGTTATGAAAATAAAACCCTAAAATTTGTTTAAATACTCTGCTACAGTGACTTGCTACAGTGCCCCGTATTATACCTGTCTCTTATACACATCTAGATGTGTATAAGAGACAGGGCTTGTGGAATTATATTTCTATACATCTCACACTGTTTTGATTACAACTTTTGGTACACTGAATGGATTTATAAACCGTAATTTTCTCCAGAAAATAGACTTCGAGAGCTTTCCAACGGTATATAATATGTCGTCGGGTTCATTGTATATCAATACAATTAAATCCGAGAAGATCACTGACTAGCAGAGGTGAAATGAAGGGTTTTACTCCATTTTTGTGCAAGTTGCTCCAAAACTCCTACAAACATCAAAACCACACAAAAACATAAAAATACCAAGGAATATAGCAAAGAAACATGGACGAATTGATATAAAAGTAATACATAAATAGACACCTATCACTAAGACTTTTATGTTATGGCATGGCCGTCTTGGTCACCCAGAATCATCAATGATGCGTAGAATTATTGAGAATACAAATGGACACCCACTAAAGAGTCAGAAAATCTTTCTGTCCAATGAAGCTACTTGTACCGCTTGTTCGCAAGGAAAATTGATTGTTAGACCATCTCTCTCTAAGATTGGTCAAGAATCCCCATCATTTTTACAAAGAATCCAGGGGGATATATGTGGACCTATTCATCCACCGAGTGGACCTTTTTGCTATTTTATGGTTCTAATTGATGCTTCTGCACGGTGGTCTCATGTATGTTTGTTATCAACTAGAAATATTGCATTTGCAAAGCTACTTGCTCAAATTATAAAATTACGGACACATTTTCCAGATTATCCTATTAGGTCCATACGTTTGGATAATGCTGGTGAGTTTACATCAAAAGTTTTTGATGATTATTGTATGTCCGTTGGAATTGATATCCTGTCCCATATGTCCATACCCAAAATGGTTTGGCAGAATCACTTATAAAGCGACTGTAGATAATTGCACAAACTTTATTATTGAGAACACAATTGCCAACCTCTGTCTGGGGCCATGCTATTTTACATGCTGCATCATTGATCAGATTAAGGCTCACTGCTTATCATGAATATTCACCAATACAACTTGTACTTGGCCAACAACCCAATATATCCCATCTAAGAATTTTCGGTTGTGCCGTACAAGTCCCCATTACTCCCCTGAAGCGGACAAAAATAGGGCCTCAATGCAGATTGGGGATATATGTAGGTTACAATTCTCCATCTATTATCAGATATTTGGAACCCATGACGGGTGATATTTTTACTGCACGATTTGCAGATTGTCATTTTGATGAGATAGTTTTCCCACCTTTAGGAAAAAAGAAAATGCCTCTCGAAGTTGGGCATGTGCCTCCTGAAAGAAATCCAGAACTTTCTTGAAATGTGAAAACATTGTCTCATCTTGATCCTCGCACATCTCAATGTGAAAATGAAGTGCAAAGGATGATATATCTTTAGACTATCGCTAATCAGATTCCAGATGCATTTACTGATTTAGCCAAGATAACAAAGTCACATATACATGCTGCAAATACATCGGCTCGAATTGAGATTCCTGTTGAGGAAACCCCTAAAGCAACAATGAATAATCAAACTGTTGCACGCCAGAAGCGTGGCAGACCCCTTGGATCAAAAGATGCTATCCCTCGAAAAAGAAAATTGATTAATAATGGTCCTGATATAAATAATGATCGAGTTAAAGAATCCACATTCTCTGATTTGTCTCGTGGAATGACAAATGTTCCTAAAGAGACACCTGCCACTGAAGAGGTACAAGTTGTTGATGAAATGCATGTTCCTGAAGTAACAGCTGAATTTAAAAATGAGGAAATTTCTATTAATTATGCATAAACTAGAGAAATGTGGAAACGTGATGAAACTGTCATTGACGATGTATTTTCATTTGCAGTGGCCACTAATATTACGAATGATGACTTTGAACCACACATAATAGATGAATGTAGACAAAGGCATGACTAGCCTAAATGGAAAGAAGCAATTCAAGCAGAATTATCTTCTTTGGCCAAACGTGAAGTCTTTGGACCTGTAGTCCAAACGCCTAAAGATGTCAAACCCGTTGGATATAAATGGGTATTTACTAGAAAACGAAATGAGAATAATGAGATTGCTAGGTATAAAGCCCGGCTAGTAGCTCAAGGTTTTTCTCAGAGACCGGGTATTGATTTTGATGAAACTTATGCTCCAGTAATGGATATTATCACTTTTAGATATTTGATCAGTTTGGCAGTCTCGGAAAAACTTCACATGCGCCTTATGGATGTGGTAACTGCTTACTTGTATGGTAAATTAGATTCTGATATATATATGAAACTCCCTGAAGGATTTAAATTGCCTGAAGCAATTAAAACACAACCAAGGAGTATGTATTCACTTAAGTTGCAGAGGTCCTTATATGGATTGAAACAATCTGGGAGAATGTGGCACAATTGTCTTAGTGAATACTTGATTAAAGAAGGGTACATTAATGATCCCATATGCCCTTGTGTGTTTATAAAAAGATCAGAATCTGGTTTTGCTATTATAGCAGTATATGTTGATGACGTGAATTTAACTGGAACCCCTGAAGAAATCCAAAATGCGGCTGAATATTTGATGAGAGAATTTAAAATGAAAGATTTAGGAAAAACGAAATATTGTCTCGGCCTGCAGATCGAGCATAACTATGACGGCATATTTATTTACCAATCAGTATATACAGAAAAGCTTTTGAAACGGTTTAATATGGATAAGGCTCATCCATTGAGTACCCCAATGGTTGTTAGATCTCTTGATCCTAAAAAGGATCCATTCCGTCCTAAAGAGGATGACGAACAGTTACTTGATCCTGAAGTACCATATTTGAACGCTATAGGTGCATTAATGTATTTAGTGCAATGTACTAGACCTGATATTGCATTTGCAGTTAATTTGTTAGCAAGGTTTAGTTCCGCACCCACTAGACGGCATTGGAACGGGATCAAACATATTTTTCGTTATCTTCAGGGAACTATTGATCTGGGATTATTTTTTCCATATGAGCCTTCTGAAAATCCTGGATTGGTCGGATATGCTGATGCCGGTTATTTATCTGATCCCCATAAAGCTCGATCACAAACTGGATATGTTTTCACTTATAATGGGACCGCAATTTCATGGCGATCTACTAAACAGAGTTTGGTTGCTACTTCTTCTAACCACTCTGAAATACTTGCATTGCATGAGGCCAGCCGAGAGTGTATATGGTTACGTTCTGTTATTCAACACATCCAGAATTCGTGCAAATTATCTCATACTATAAATCTTCCAACAATCATATATGAAGATAATGCAGCATGTATTGCTCAAGTCCGAGGAGGATATATTAAAGGAGACAGAACAAAGCACATTTTACCGAAGTTCTTCTACACGCATGAACTTCAAGAAAGTCAAAAGATCGATGTGAAGCAGATACGTTCAAATGACAATCTTGCAAATTTGTTCACTAAAACTTAACATTTGAGAAACTAATATACAAAATCGGTATGTGGCGGCCCAACAAGCAATCAATTTGACAAGAGATCTTCTGCCATGATCAGGGGGAGCATTATGAATACATGTGTACTGTACTCTTTTTTCCTTCGATCGGGTTTTGTCCCATTGGGTTTTCTCGACAAGGTTTTTAATGAGGCAGTAAAACACGTCCAACGCCACTTCATAATTTGTTGTATAATTGTGTTTCTTTATTTTGGTTTTTATTCCACTGGGTTTTTCCTTAGTAAAGTAAAATACAATTAAGTGGTAGAATCTAAGGGGGAGTGTTATAAAAATATAAGTGGATTACTACCACTTGCATGATTAGTGGAGTTACCACTTATGTGTGTCCATGTAAGAAATGTGTGTGTCATATTTTAATTGATTTATTATTAAGCACAATTATGTGATATGTGCAAATGAGAAGCCATGACGGTTCATACACCTATATAAATAGGCACCCAACACTTGTAATGTGAGAAAAGAATTAGACAAGAAAAATTCTCTTATTTTCTCATTCTTTCACTTGTTTCTTTATTTCTACCATTAATTTGCTTTGTATTCTAGGAGTGATTCACATTTCCTTCACCTCCTTTTGTTACTTCATTACACCACTTATACCAATCCATACTTTTATTCACTTAACTCATAACAATTACCCATTTTTTTATTTTTTCAAAAATTGCTTTGTTGCCTTTGGATTTTAAATAAAAAAATTTGATCAAATCAATTCTCTTATTATTTCCCTGTTTCATATTAACTCAATAAAATAATTAAATGGCAAAAACTTTAAATGATTAAATTTTTAAAAAATAAAATGTTATCTAGAAATATAATTAACTTTAAAAGTAATATATATAATCAATACAAAATTGGTATTATTAATATTTTTACAAGTAAAAGAAATGAAAAGGTAAAATCTTTATTAACAGTGATGAAATAAGTGATTTGTAAAAAATTTATCCATAAAATATTATGGATAACTTTTTTTGTTTTCATAATAATTTTCTATTCGATACAATATTAAGCTTTTTTTCATATGAATTTTTTTAAATTATTTAATTTTTGAATTCTGAAAGGAAGTGTAATTAGGATTTTTTAGAATTCATGTAACTCCTTCCAAAATATATTATTGAAGGATGTGAGTATTGATTACACACTGCTGTTAGACTGATGGTTATACAGGACAGACGTGAGACTTTCACAAGTTTATTAAAATTAGATGATGATGGAGACTATAACTGGGGGTATTTACAATGAAATAAAGGGCAAGACACAAAAGTTACCAGACACCTGCCAAAATTTAACAAACTCATGGTTATTACAGTTCTATGCAATACTTCAAACATGTGCCTCGGGTCGAAGAGACACGTATATTTGGCTTACCATATCACATAGAACCCTATATGTCATCCATATATATTATTGGATCATTTTATAATACATTAACTCCCACTTGATCTAATAATATATATAGTTAGTTTGTCTTATCAAACTGTCATCAGAATATAGTTATCTTATCCTTACATGTACATGATTTTAACCTTAACTAACCACATCTAAAATTTCTTTATCAGATGACTTTATTTTAATTTATGATGTCAATGCCCTTAAACTAGAAGATACAATCCATACGTAATTACAATTGGTGACTTCAGTCAAATAAATCTGTCTATTTGACATGCATCCAAAATTTAGATCAAGTACTTCATCTTATCCTGGGGTTTTCCTTAATATAACTTATCGACAACTTTCACACTACGCGCCCAATGTTATATAAACTATTCTAGATGCCTCAAAACATATTTTACATTCTAGAGATCTACTATAACTCTTGTCACCTCCCTAATGTCCTCTTATCTTTTATCCAACCAATAATTAAAAAATTAGATAGACGTATATTATTGTTTATCTGGGGTGTCCCCGAAATATTTACAATAATATCTTCATACCGCATGTCCGACTACACACCTACATGATTTTCAAGCCCATTGTAGGCATATGGTTATTAAAAAGATTAGTCGTTATTAGTCGTTAATATATTGCCACATCTAAAAAATATTGCCAACCTTTCTCTTCATAATTCTATATATTTATTAAAAAGATTCAATGCATGACCAGGATTCTTTCCTAGTCCCATTTTTTACTTGAGTAAAATGAAAGGAAAAGATTAGTTATTAAAATCCACATAATAACAGGCCAGTAAAAACTGAGGAGAACTCATAAAAAAAGCATCCCAATTCAAATTTGTGATAACAACCAAAAGCATTCAAGAAATAGTTTCGATAAGGCCAATGTTATATATTACACTTGTGGATCATAATTCTATATATTTATGATTATATTTACAATAAAATCTTCATACCGCAATATATTAATCGTTATTAGTCGTTAATATAAACATAATCATAAATATATAGAATTATGATCCACAAGTGTAATATATTAGTCGTTAATATATTAATAGGGTTAGATCCCGAGTTTGTTAAATTGAACGGTTCAAATAAATGTTGCCAAAAATATATAAATTAATATGTTTGTTCTGTAAAGTTATTATTAATTCTATTATTGTTGCTATGTTCTGATTCTGAAAAGCAACCAAATAGGTCGGCCTGGCTCACTTTGTCCATGTTAGGTTTCGGATTTTGGAAAGTTGAAAAAGCATATATATATTTAAATAACTTTGTCAAAATTATGGACTTAGACGAATTTCAATTAATTTCGAAAAGTTTATGATGAACTTTAAAATCATTTTGCGAAAGTTTTAAAAATATAAAAAGAAAAAACATATTTAGAGGGTCACCAAAGTGTGGCTGGTGGAAATATCACTTGTTAAATCTACGTTATTTTGCAGATTCGTTCATAGATCATTTCTATGGCAACATCATGTAACGCACTCCGGTTCTGGTAGTCACCAGCAATTAGCATTTGCCATCATCTTAACATCGAAAGTTAGATTATTTTTTAACTGCTTATGAAAATATATAATTATAAAAAGACCTTCAATTAATAACAATTATTGAATATATTAGTAATTTAATAAAAATTTTAGAAACGTAAAAAATACATATTTAGAGTCATTAAAGCGTGAAGTCATTCTATAGTATAACAAAGTATTGATGCATAATTTTTTAAATAAAATTTATAATTTTTGCACATGAGTTTATTAAAAAAAATTATAAATAATAATTTTTTTTCTTCTAAAAGCTAGGTTACGACTAGGTTGGCCATATTGTATCCTAGCGATTTCTTTAAGAATAATACTAGTTTTATAAACTTGGCATATAAACTCTCATATATAAACTGATGTGTCATAAGATGATTGAATTAATAGATATGTAAAATCTATTCATTTAATGAAGAGTAATGATATGTGAATAAATAAGTAATGTTATCTCAGTTTATATATATGAGTTTATATACAAAATTTGTAAGGGTAATTAAGGTCCTTAAAGCGTGACTGGCCTCTTCTTTAGGTTAATTTGTTTTATTGTATTAAATCAGCTCACATTTATTAATTTCTACAGTGACATTGCCGACAAAGGCACTTTGGCCATGATAATTGGCAATTGTGTCAACTGTAATAGTAGAGAGTCACTAGTTGAATTTTTAAAATTGTAATTATATTATTTTAACATAAATATTTCATATATTTTTTTACTTTTCTAATACTTATTAAAATTTATAAAATATGCTTTCAAAATTATAAAATTATTTTACGAAATAAAAATATATTTCCATTGTTTGGTAATTTAAATTTAATTTCAATATTTAAAAGTTGATTTACTAAACACTAACTTCGGAAAGCACAACTTTAAAAATATAATTTAATAGCTAAACACAAGTTAATTTTTTTTATAAGCCAATTATTTGCATAAAGTTCTTGAGCTATAGTCCTCCTAAACCAACTCTAAGTAATCCCAAACTAAGCTATATCTATTGAGAAGGTTGCATAGACAATAGTGGACCCAAAATGTTGAATTGGCTTTTTGAAGTGGCGCAATCAGTGAGTGCAACATTTCCTACCTAGGTGATAACTATTTGGAACTATAATTCTTAATAAATATGAATTAAGCTAGAATTGTAATTATGACTTATTTAATTAGTGTATAATAATTTTGATCTAATCTCTTACTAATGACAATTACTAAGGTCTCTAGAGTAACCTTATCAACCTCATATTAATGAGCCATTGCTATCTGATAACAATATCTCAACCAAAGCATCTTGTTAATGATGTGATTGAATCCTCATCTAATCCATTAATTAAACCTAACCACAGAAGTTTCCTTTTCAAATGTGACACTTCCTTGAGAAATAAAATTACATGAAATCTAGACATGAGTCCACTAATCTTGGTCTTGGAAATTAAGAAAAGAGTAATGCTACTCTTACAAACTACTTATACAAACTTATCCATACATGGTGAGTATTTATGCCCCAAGATTTTGAATTGATAGATGGGGTTGGACCCATCTGGCCTTTGAGTTGGTTGGATACTTGGATTTTATATTTCTCTAACTAGTGTAGGGTAAGTGCAAAATCTTAATAGCATATTCCAGAGCTATTGAAGGCGCAACTCTGCAAAACCCATGAATAATTCAAGACATTCTCTGTAGGAGTAGAGCATATTTGATACATGATACTGTATAGTAATGGTTTAAAATAGGGACATACAATATCTGTGACTTGATTTTGCTAAAATAACGATGGGAGCTTGGGTTAATAATATTGTTGCAATAAATTTGTGTGACAAGATTTTGCATAATAATTATAGAAGGATGAGGTTATTTGCATCTAAATTTTACTTTACAAACTCAAATTTTTTCTTTAAAAAAAAAGAAATTTTTTGCTAAAACTTCCATAAAATTTATGCCAACTTTTTTTCATTTGATTTTTTTTCACAATTCGTAATATTAATTTTTAATTAACCATATTAAGATTAAAATAAAAATAATTTAATTTGTGAATATTAAAACTTAAAATGAAAATACATTGTTTTAATATATAGTTGGTACTAATTAAGTAATTGATATAATTAATTTAATTAAAAATGATATAATTTGCTGATAATTTTTATTCTCAAGTACACTTCAATTTTTAAGTGAAATTATTTAGAGTAGTTATATGCAGCCCCCGTTTTTTTTTTTATCTCATTAGCCCCATCTTTTATTGATGGGGATAAAATTGTACTATAGACAATTATTTTATTACACTCTATATTCAATTTCAATTATATTTATCGTAAACTTAATTAGTTATCCATATTCAATTTCAATATATTTATGGTAAACTTAATTAATTATCATTTAATTTTAATGATGTTTGACATTTTTTCTCCTTCAATCTAACCTTTAATCAAATTATCACTTAATCTTAATGGTGTTTGACTCTTTTTTTTTTCAATTTTTTTATATATTTGCATTTAGTAAATTTAAATACTAATATACATAATACATAAAAAAAAATACTTTTCATAGATTTTAACTACAATCAATTGTTTTTCTCTATATCATTGAATTCTTCAAATTCATATCAATAAGATAATCAATCAATTTAGTTTTGGTATTTGAAAGGGAGAGGTAAAGAAAGGAAAATAGATGATTTGGTTTTTAAATTTAAAATTATGTAATTTGTGGAAATTTAAAAGGAAATAAAGATAATTTGAATTGTAATTAACTTGGGATTAAAACAAGACATACAAAAATCTGATAGAGAGGAGATAAAGATTAAGTGAGATTAGAGAGAAAATAGAGAAAAATAGTAGAGATATACAAGGAGAATAAGAGTTTTTGTTAAGTTCACTCGCTAAATATTAATTATTTCATGTATTGTATTTTCATTATAATTTTACTCTTGTTCAATTTTGAGGTGGAGGCTAATGAGATAAAAAGTAGGGGTGGAATAAAGCTACTCTTATTTAAAGGATAATTTAAAGAAAAAGAAGGGCCTCAATGTGTATATCTAACTATATGTAATCCTTTATAATTTTATATTAATATCAAATAATTTCCTTTTCTATCAACGCCATATTTTTCCTTCTCTATCAACGCAACGCTATATTATGCAATTCATTTTTAAGTGCATCATAAGAACATATATTTTTTATTTGTTTATTTATTTATTTTTAACCTTTTTATTATTTCCTCTCCTATTTTACTTAGCTAACGTATAAAAATCATACTAATAATAAGATGTGTTTAAGCAAAACGTAATTTAAATATTTCCTTAAGCAAGGCTAAAACATGAATAATGAATGTATTTGTTAGTGCAATACATTGACGAATGTATATATAATTAGAAGTTTATCTAAGTTTTTAATAATCTTCTAACATATTTGCGTTTTAACTTGTATATAGTAAAATTTATTCGTTTATTGTACTACTCTTAATTATTAACTATCCATCATAAGACTTATTTACTAAAGTAAAAACTTCTCTAAAACGAAAATTAAATTATAATCTTATGGTCTTGAAGGACCCAAAATCTGCTTCTCACTTCCTTTGCTAAATCTTCAGCCCATTTCAGCTCCACACCATCCAGTGGCCCAGCAACATTCTTCTTTAGCTAGCACTAGGACAACAATGGTGTGGCACTCGAACGGCCCCGAGGGAGCTCCTCCTTGCATGACGGCGTGGTACCTACAAAAAGTACTCTGATGTCCAAGTCAAGTTTCCAGTGATTAGAAATCAAACAGTGAACATCAGCTAATCAGCAAGAAAAATCTTAGAGAAAGGAAAAGGAGAAAGAGCTAGTTGTAAAAATCGATTTTTTATGACTTAAATAAGAGTGGTACCATTTCCCCCCATCCCACCATCAATCTAAAAGATACCCTATTGTTTAATGTTTTCTATAATTACAGATTTATCTTTATATTAAAATTAACTCTTTACACTCCACACATGAAACCCTAATCTTTATAATATTTAGAAACTTCTCATAGTTTCTTTTATTTATTCTTTTTCTTATAAATAAAATATAAAATACAAAGATTAAAAAAATCTGAGGGTTACAATAGAGAATCAAAGATTATTAAAAAAAATCTCGCCAATAATTAAATAAAAAAATCATTAAAGAAATTTTAAGTTATCATCAGATTTTATTTATTTACAAAAAAATTGGCCACCATTTATATGCCATTCAAAATTCTAGCACTAGGTTCCATTTCAATAATTTGAATTTTTGTGAAAAAAAATTAATTAAAAGAGATGGAACAAGAATAAAGGAAAATATGTGCTTTAATTCTGGAGAAGATCTTAATATTGATAAGAAGATGAATTCTTCTTAATGATCAATCTCTTTATTTTATTTACTCATTCTCCATCTATTTGTTTCTTTGTAGAAATATTATTTATAGTCTTGGAACGAGACAGGGTGTATATATTTTGAAAGGAAAATAAAATAATGTTATTTGTAGAGTTTAATGAGTGTTATAAGAAAACTACTATTTTTAAATGGGCGTCCATAAATGGGAAAATTAAAAAAATAGATAAAATTAGGAGCCGTTACTGAAATATGGACACATTCTCAAACTTTTGATGCCATAGACACATTGAACATGAATTGACTAAAATGCCCTTTATTCATTCATTGTTGAAAAGAAAAAGGAAAGAAACATCCATCACTCCTTCCTCCACTCCACTGTCCGAAATACCCTTCAACACCTATGTTTCATCCCATGGTTTAATCTAAGAGTTGAAGCTGAGCAACAAGGTGCTGAGCAACTCTGTGTAATCTCTCTTTAAATGGCACAAGAATGTTGAAGTGGGTTGTAATGTTTTCATTATTTTTTGTTTTCGTAGCTTTCAACCACATTGTCTAGCTTAAAATAGGAATATGTATGTGAACTAAGCTTAGACATACTGCGATTTTTGCCAATATTTGCTGAAAATTGTAAATTGTAGAGAAAATCTGGTATTGCAGGTGAGGGGGAAGAAGACTCGACATAGTCAAGCGAGATCGCTCGATAAATATGTCATGTGTATAAGACCAACGCTTGACATGTCGAGGGGTCATGTCGAGTGTCGAGGGAGTGTGTCGAGGATATTGTCGAGTGTCGAGTGAGTGTGTCGAGTGAAGTGTCAAATGTGTCAATTATCGGATGTGTGGATTTTTGTCAGGTGTCGAGCGTCGAGTTGGATATGTTTGAATTGTCATTCTTGTGACCTATTTAAGCAATTTCGTAATGATTTTTTATCCATGAACCTTATATGATATATCTTTATCATGCATTATATAGAAATTTTACGCATACATTTTTTTTACAATAGTTCTTGGATTATGCAAGAGAATGGTGGTTATTTGTACACTGGTAGGAGGGCAAAGCCATTGATAATTCGTAAGTGTACTATTTATAATGAGTTTTTGACTGTATTAGTATTGAAATGGGTTGGGATCTTCATAAGCATAACATAAGTTTAGAGGTTCAATTTGTTTTTAAGAGTGTTATGCCATTGCTAACTCATATTGAGACTGATAAAGATGTTTATTTTCTTACACAACATTGTTTGGAGGACTAACAGTCATATACACCACTAATTGTCAAAGTTGAAGATAGGGACAAGCAAAGACAGAGGTCAGGATCTAATATAGTATGAAGGCAACAAAGTTCTTCTCATCCCTCTTTGTTTTGCTCAGTAAGTGGAAGCAATCAATTAAGTGAGTCTACTCCTGTTTATGCATAACCACAATTGAATGATGACATTAGCATTGACTTTAAGCAATATTCAGGCATGAGTCAGTTGAGGTGTTATGTGAAAATGAAGAAGGGGTGCCCCTGTTGATGCTATTAAGATTAGTACATAATCTCGATGGCATTATAGAGTTTGACAGTTTAGGCAATATTAATGTTAATAATGCTAATGATGATATTAATGATGACTATGGTGGTGATGAAGATTATGATGATGCTAGTGATGATGCTAATGAGCATGGTGACGACGAGAATGATGATTGCACTATTCGTATTGAAGATTTGGGTGAGGGTTTGAATGCTTTTATTGTTGATAGACAGAATGTAGATGATTTACATTTTGTTAATGATGAGCAGACGGAGGTTTTGAATGATATGCTGTTTACCTTCTCCAATTCACTCCATACCCACTCCTTCACTATACAAACATCAATAAGATTCGGCGTTGAATAATGAGTCGAGAATGGATGCAAATTCTATACATCAAGAAGCTATTTTGGGCTCTGAAAATGATAATTGTTGGGCTAACACATTTAAGTGGATACCGCCTGTTATGCATTCGTCATCTACAATTGACAATGATGCTACATCATTTATAGTTGATAGGATTGAGGTTACAGTTGGGCAAATGTTTAACAGCAAAACCAAGTTTCGTGAGAAATTATCAAATTTGACATTAAGATGCAACTTTCAATTCAAGGTGAGGAACTCCAATGCAACAAGGTTTGAGGTTGTATGTCATATTAAATCTTGTAAATGGCGTTTACATACCACAAAGGTAGCCAATTCCTATTTCTTCTAAGTGAAAAAATATAAGAACCATCACACATGTTTCGGAGCTGGACTTCACCCAAATCACAAATAGGCAACTGCATATGTTATTGGCAAACATATAAAGAGCAATTCATTCAGGCATCAAGAATATACTGTCCGAAGGATATTATGTTTGATGTTTAGGAGCCGTTGGGTGTTAATATCACATACAACAAGGCATAGAGGGTAAAGGAGGCAGCTTGACAAGAACGTCACAAATCTCATGAGGAATCATTCACACTACTCCCCCAGTATATGTACATGATTAAGAAAGCAAACCCAGGAACCAAAATGACTTTAGAAACTGATGACAATAACCATTTCAAATACTTTTTCATGAGTATGAGGGCCTTTATTGCCAGATTTGTATCATTAATTAGGCCAATTATCATAGTTGATGGATCTTTTCTGAAAGGAAAATATAGAAGCACAATATTTTTGTCTTCTCGTATGGATGGAAATAAACAAATATACCCATTGGCATTTGGAGTTGGGCATTCTAAAAATGATGACTTGTCGAACTGGTTCATGAGACAGTTGTGTGATCATGTAGTATGAAATGTTCAAGATCTTGTTTTAATTTTCGATCACCATCGTAGCATTGAACAAGCTATTACAGAAGTTTTTCCTCATGCACTGCATGGATTGTGCACTCATCATTTGAAGGGTAACTTGACGGCCACGTTCAAGGATAAGCCTTTGTTGGATATATTTTGGATATATTCTCCCGAGCTGCAAGGACATATCACTATGCTGATTTCAACTATCATATGCAGCAAATTAAATCGTATATGCCGCATCCGTAATTTATCTTCAAGAGATTGGAGTGGATAAATGGGCATGTTCATAGTTTCATGGCTGACGGTATAACATCATGACAACAAATATTGCTGAGTCAATGAATAGTTGCTTGCGACATGCGCGATTCCTTCCGATTACATTGTTAGTAGATTATTATCGTGCGAACTTGCAGTAATGGTTCTATGAGCATCGAGAGTTATTTGCTAACTCAGAATTACATCTTCGCTGTGGGCTAACAAGTTGATGGAGAGCGTTAAAAGGAGGGTGAACTTATGAGAGTTATTGGTATCTCTCTTACTATGTACGAGGTGAGAGGCAACGATCGTGTCAAAGTCATTGACATGCATGCTCGGATATGCACATGCAGGGTGTTTGATCTTGATCAGCTTCCGTGTGCACATATATTAACCGTTTGCAAATGTATAAACCTACTGACGTACCATGATTATTGTGCCCATGGGTATACAACTGAAACATTACTATATGCATATGCTCTGTCAGTTGTTTCTGTTGGAGTTTGTAAGGATTGGATGGTTCTTGAGAAGGTACGTAGCAGAGTGGTTCTATCGCCAATCATGAGGAGACCAGCAGGTCATCTTCGGAGGAAACGAATCCCTTCCGTTAGTGAGTCTAGTTCGTCTCGAAATTATGGACGTTGTAGAAGTTCTGGACACAATTGTCAGACTTGTCGAAACCCAGTTTCACTTGATGCTGTTGTAGGGGTGCGACGTGACACGGGATGATGTCTACCAAAAGTACACAACAGGCATTTTTTTCCATGTAATATTATTTGTTTACTCTATACAATGTAGTATATTTACATTTTTCCATCATAGGCTATTTCAAATGACTAAACATTCATTTATGTACTTTTGTCAATGTATAAAACATTTATGTATGAAACATTCATTTCTGTGCTTTGTTAATGTATAAAACATTCAGGTATGAAACATTCATTTATGTGCTTTGTAAATGTACAAAACGTATCTGACAAAACACATGTATGTACCAATACACCCGAAAATAATGTATTTATATTTTTGCATACTGACCTTTTCGATTGTCAATACAGGTATGTATCAATGCACAGGGAAAAAATGTGCTAGTAGACAAAATATCTATATAGGATATATACTCTATAAATGATACATGCAACTGATCAAATATATGTGGGCAAAAATGTGTAACTATATAAAAATGTGGAATACGTACCCAAAAATCATGGTACAATGCCTTTACCATGCATGACACAAAATCATGGTACCCTCGTGTTTGGCTGCAGCTCAACATCGGCAGGCACATTTGAACACAGCCCCGTGGTGTCTAAGACGGCCTCCTCCACCTATGGAAGAATGCGACGAGCCCAAAGATGTAATGTCATTCTTCGTCGAAGTGTCTCATCCGTGAATGCCTTAATGTTTGCCAATAGAACACCTCCAACTAAGAACTCCATGAACTTCAAATAATACACCGTGCATGCTCCTCCCCCAGCCTCCTGCTGTGGTACCTCGAACAAATCCTCGATGCGCTCAATGTCATAAAGGGTTGCGAGGTACTCGAGAAGACCGTAAATCTCTATTGACACCATGTGTGGTATCATCTCTGCCAGCCACCGACTGTATCCCTCACTGTGCTGGTGGAATTGTACTCAATATATGAGTCATATATGACTATCACAAAGCGATTCAAATCCACTTTGGCTACCACCTAATGTTCGCTCTCGATGTTAACAGGGACATATACCTGAAAAGAAAGTAGACCATATGAAAATAAGTCACAATATTTTCACTAAAACAGCACATACTGGCACATTAAATATAAATTGACTCACCCTATCCACATTGACTCATGGTCATCCAATGAAGGACATCTCCCTAAGGAGAAACTGGACAATATTTGACTCGTTCACCCAATCAATATCATCTAATTTGTCCGCGAATCGTGTCTATAAAGACTGAACTTTTAACTGCAATTAAACAAGTACGGTTAGCTAACTCTCAAAAAGGCACAAGTATGGAATCACAAATATAGTATAATTTCATATGTTTTGCAAATACCTACCTAAAAAGTTATGTCTACAAAAGCAGACCTCTAGACAACACCTGCTTCCATTTTTCGAGCTCCATAACGTAATGTCCATAATTAGCTGTCAATATGCTACATATAGTAATAGTAATCACTAAATATTGTAATAGTATATTGGTTAGAAGGAGACGACAAGGAGTAAAACAAACCTCAGATCCAAGCCACTTGATCGACATGGTTAACGTCATGAAAAACTCACGCCCAACAAGGTAGACGCCTTAGTCAACATCGCCTGACGCCTCACTCATCGACCTATCAAAGCTTATGCAATCAGTATTGGGTGTGGGGGCATGTGGGTCAAATAGTGGAACCTGAGTACACAGGACACTATCAGATACATTGTTTGCATCCCGTGACACCGTCTCCTAACGTTGTAAAATGGGTTCCTCTAGGGTTGAGCAACTGGATCCTCTGTGGGTTGAGCAACTGGATCCTCTGGCTCTTCATGTGAAATATCAGAGGCTATCTCATATGGTACAACCCTCGCTCTCTTTCTACCTGGGGGACAGACGAAGGGGCTTTGTTTATACTTTCTCAAAAACAGTCATCGACCTTGAAGGGAAACGAAGCCCATGGAAGCAACATCGAGAACACGAACACTCGTGTCCACAAGGTTAGGTTCTTTTGCCTCCTGACCGTCATCATCATCGCCCACACCATCATCCAAATCCTGTATGACAACAAACCATCACGACGGGTTAAGCATTGTGACATCATGAAAATCATTAATTACATTATTAATTTGTGCGACATACCAAGATAGTGTATCTAAAATGGCCACCCAGTATTACAATAGCCTGACGCACAAGTACTATATATTCTTGCATGTCCTTATTCTCTGTCCATAACATTGTTATCTCCTCCCAGAGTCCCATAAGCTCACACAAAACTGTGCTCTCGAACCTATCATGGAACGATTGCGGTTTTATATCATTATTCAAAACCAACATGAGAAACCAACCAACTAGTAATGTAAACGAAAAAGTATACATAGTAAATTTTCAATATATACCATTCAAATTGGAAAGGATATCACGTATAGGAAGGGAAATGTCACGGTAGATGGTCCTGCGGTGTGAAGGAGGAACTGACTAACATACAGGATCATATCTCTGGAACGCGATAGGTGTAGGATTGATAGGGGAAAGCGACGGACGGAGATCGCACCCGATCATCTGGAGGATCGGTTGTATCGATGACTACCCCCACATCAGGTCTATGAGGGGAACTATGCCCATCGGGAGGAATTCCTAATGGATCCTCATGACCATAACTCTCGTATGTGGGAGGTGTAGGACTAAGGGGGAAAACGGGCGACGGAGACCGCACCCGATCATCTGGAGGACTGGTTATGTCGATGACTGGCCCTACATCAGGTTTAATACGGGCACTATGACCAGGAGGAGGTGGAACCGATGGATCCTCTGTCAGAAGTGGCTTAATCATCTCTTCGAGCAGTAAAGGAGCATCCACGGATGCCATCCATGCCATATGTATACCTTTCCATATGCCAACTATTGTAGCAAGCCTCATGTACCAATCAGTGGTTTGCTCCGCCTCAAATGACTCCAAAATGATGAGTAGACTAGCTTATAATTAAATAGTGATTTGCTGTGACTGATAACAAGAAAAACAATCAATGGAACCTGACATACCCTTCTCCTAACCAACATAACATTGCGTTTGACGATATCCTCTGATAGGATTTTTTATGTCTCCCACTTCAACAAGCGTGGTATCCTCTTCGCAAACACCTGTCTGCTCGTCCATGTGATGCGCCAATGTACGACACAACCTCATACAACCAAACCTTAATAACATAATGTTTTTTTAGTTATAATAGGCATTTCAAAATATAATTGAAAGAAGTTGATAAACACGTCCAACATTTGTTTTTCAATATGTACCTGAATAGTGTAGGGGCACCCTTCTAAGTTATATGTCTCGGAATGCTTCCCTTTCCTTATTGTTTTCTTCTTCTTCGCTTCCGCTCGTTTCTTACACTTTTTCAACCTCCCATCCAAAACTTTTTCATCCCTTTAAGTGTCTTCCCATAAGACACCGAATCTCATAGATATTCGTTAAAACTATCCAATGTATTGACAAAATTCAATCACTTATGAGAGACATATTGTGTCGATCTCGTCCCATGAAAAAATCAATCCAGAACGTGAATACAAGGCTAGCTTTATAACATCTTCATCTAGCATAGGTGACGCATAATACCCGAAGTCTCGGATAGAAATGCATGAGTTCCATGTCCTAACCCCCAAAGTACGTATCTAACAAATGGCACAGATTCAAGACATTGGGTATTGGTGGCACGGGGGTAGCAAATTTCAAACCAGTCATCAAACCGAACTTGTGGGCAAAAAAACAAAAATAAAATTAATGGTAAAAAAACAAAACTAGAATGATCAAATGCTAAAAAATAAAATTAATTGAATACATTGTAGTTTAGACACCATATTTTTACCTTCAACAAGGAACCACATTTCTTTATCATACCCCACTGTGTTAACCTCCCACTCAAACACACTGTATACCAACTAAGACGTAAAGGACAACTCCCGAATGTCTAGAAGAAAACCAAAACATGTATTACAAAACATGTTTTGTTGCCTCTCATTCAACTTCGAACGAATCCATTCTATACATTACAAACTGGCTAAGTTTGTGATAATCGCTTGGTAGTGCTTACCATACGTAGTCTTCAGGGTGAAAGAGAGTCTAAATTCATTTGCCATTTACTTCAACCTACAAAAAAAAAAAAATTATGCGATAGTTATATGTAATGGAAAAAGGCAAAAAAATAAGGCTAAAACATGCAATCTGTCAAAACGCTCAACATAACTCGACAAATTCGACACGCTCGATAAAGCTTGAATAAATAACCCGGCACGCGATGAACTCCATCGAGTGTCCGAAGAAACTAATTTTGGATTACTGGGACTGACATACACAAAGTCGAACATCCGATTATACGACTATGTTGGATGTCGGCCTCGTCGAGTTTTGGATTTAGAATCCAACAAAGTATCTTCCTCGGATTCATCTGCCTAGCTTTGAGTCACGTCAGATTTTGTAACTGACACTTGATGTAAGTCATTTTCACTTTCATCAATTGTCAATTTTTCGAAAGCCCATGAAACTGACACTTGAAGTTCTTCAATTACATGTCGTCGAGTGTCGGATACATGGTTTTGGTGCACCAAATGTCAGTTTACATGAAACCGATACTCGATGTCTTTGTAAACACCTTGATGTCGAGTATTAGTTGCGGCATCTGACGGGACTCGACACATTTCGTCAACATAACTAGTTTCACTTTCATCAAGTGTCGATTTCACATTAATCGATAACTGACTCCGAAGCCATGAAACCGACACTCGACATCCCCAATTACATTGTCATTAAATGTCAAATACATGGTTTTGATGCACCAGATGTTAATTTACACAAAATCGACACTCGATGTCTTCGTAAATGTCCTGATGGCGAGTGTCTGTTGATGTATCCGACGGGACTTGACATATTTTGTTAATTGTCAAGCGTAGACCAACACTCGCCATCGTCTACCTCACGACGAAACTCGTCAGTTTCCATCATTTTTACACACATCCAACCAAAAAAGCATCCGAATCACACTCCATTTAGCCCACAAATATAGAATAAGCACAAAATACGATTGAAAACTAACATCAGACAATCAAAATCCCTAAATCTAGCCTAAATCCCTAACTAATTCAAATTTGTAAATTTCCTACGTACATCTCTAATCCTTCGGATTGTGCCTAATTTAAGCATTATTTTCAATATGTACAAGGCCAATATCACTTCAAACGATCAAGAAAACAAGCAAAAAATTTAAAAAGAAACAAATACCTAACTTACCCGATTGCTCTTGCTTCTCTCCTCCTTCCTCTTCCTTCTCTCCTGAAAGGTTCCAAATGTACTTGCTCCTTGGGTGAACAGACTTATATATATATTTCCATGGTGCTGCGTTTCGGACTACTAGCTTCGACGGTGTCGAGGCGTATTGGAAGTTCAGCAACAGACGATTATAGAATAAGAAGAGGTAAGTGGAGGGAAAAGGGAAATAAAGAGTGGATTGAATAAATTGAATTCCTAAGGGCATTTTAGTTAATTCATGTTCAAAGTATTTATGGCATCAAAAGTTTTAGGGATGTGTCCATGTTTCAGTAAATGCCCATAACTTTGTCTATTTTTTGAATTTTCTCATAAATAAATAAGAGATGGGGTTTCTTAAGTTTAATAGTGGAAGGCGGATGGCATCACTATATTTTACATAATATCCTAGATATCCTTTCTTATATATATATATCTTATTATTATTTTCTTTTAAAAAGAAAACCTCATCTATATTTACAAAACATATTTCATTGTAATATCAAGAATTCAACTTCTTTTCTTCTCCAAAAATCACAAGTTTTTTTTATTCATATTCTACTTATTTTTTTATTGCTTGACTAGAATTTTATTCTTTTGTTGAGGTAAGAATACATAAAAGCTATATTATTTTTTTGTGGTTTTGCTATTATGTGTCATTGACTCTAAGTTCAAAATTTGAGTTTGTATTGACTCTATAAATTGTTAAGTTGCATGATTTTTTTAAAAATAAATAATGACACAACGTCTTATTGTTGAATTACATTGAACTGAATATGTTAAATATTTGTAGTTATTTGTATAGATTAATAATTTTAGTTCATTTAAATATGCAAAAAATATACTTGTTCAATTACATTGAACTGAACAAATTAATGATGTTTAGCTTGCATAGACTGAAAAAATTAACTTTTTCTTGGACATTTTATTCTGAATGGTTAAATTCATCTAACATCATTTCAAAATCATAATATAAATATAGAGAGTAGTTCTAGGTACACAACTAACTCAAACAGCCAAATCCATGCAACCTGATGTAATAGAAATTCACTGGTTAGATAAGAATGAAAGAAAAATTAAAGAATTTTTAATAAATAAAAGCTGATCTATCTATCTAACAACTTTGTGCCAAATCAAATTTTATAAGTTTGGTTGTATAATTTAGTTGTCTATCTAGAATTATTCAAATATAAAATATCAATTTCAAATAAGTATTTTAGGAGAAAAGAAATATTTATGATTTAAATAAAAGCAAATTATATATATAAACATGAGGTATACTTAAAAGACATATATGCCTTTTAATCATTTTCATCTAAAATATTCTTTTAATTTTAATTTCAATGCATATGGGACTTAAAAGACTAATGTCATGCTAAATAATAACATTGTTAACTGAATAACAGTTGGGTCCATCAAATATGGCTATGGCTAATCGAAAGAAAGCCCAAGGGAAGCAAATTGAAGCCTATGAAGTCCAAGAGAAATGAGAAATACATAATGACAAAAATCAAGGCTATGTTATTTTATGAATCCAAATACTGTTTTCTGTGTTACATATTTTTCAATATAATTTACATTCAATCTCAATCACATATTCTTTTTAAAATTTAAAATAATTTAAAATTAACCATATATTTTTAAATTCAATTAAAAATAAAAAATATTCATAAAAAACACACTTCAAATTAGGAAAGTGCCAGGTGATACGGCCATCTTCGGGCGAGAGTGCGTGGCGTGTGAGGAAAATTGGAAAGGGAAGGGATGATCTCCAGTGTGGCCGCTCAAATTTGCGTCAATGCGCTCCTTCTATTTTCAAAACTATCAATCATCAAATAACCCCTACTAACAACTGGTGACAGTCAAAGTTAGCAAAAAGGCAGTTGACCCCCTTTATTTTAAAAACTCATGCCCCCTGTTTTTTTCGAAATTATTAGAAACCCCCAATCGTTGTTAGTTTACATAGGTGAAACTTAACTAATAATACTAAAATTACTTTCTTGCCCTTGCTATTCTTCTCTCCAAACTGTTTCTTCTTCTTCACTGTGCAACTCGCCTCTCTCCCTCTCATTCCAAAGTCGACCTCTATTTTTGTTTTGTTTTTGTTTACTTACTTTTTCCAATTGAACTTTCTCTTCTCCTCTTCAATCACTGGTGGAAAAGAACTCCCAACCCAACCTTCTCAATCCATAATAGCAATGGCCGTAAAACAAAAAAAAAAAAATCTCTCTCTCTTCGTAACTTTCTCTTCTCTGCCATAAATCTCCTTGCCGTGATGAAGATTCTAGTTTGGTGAGTTGGGTTGGGCGCCGATTATTGTTGAATAGGTGAAGATAAAGGTTTGGAGATGTTGTGAGTAGCCATAGTGATAATGGTGCACGATGGTCATTTTCTTGGGTTTGTGTAGCCATCTGTCTTGGACGGTGGTCATTGTTGCTTTTGGGTTTTTGCCATTTTCCTATGTTTCTGCGGGTTTGTGTAGCCATCTGTTTTGGTGGATGAGCTCTTATTTCGTGCCTTTCACAATTGAACACAAGAGGCTTCTGGGCATATTGTTTGTAGTCTTTTTGGATTATTTTTCCTAGTAAATTTAAGATGAGCCCATTGTTGCAGCTGCGATTATTTTGATGGATCTGGTGAAAGATTTAGATTTTTTTTCTCCTATGAATTGAGTTTGAATTTTATTTTTTCTTTACTGTATAGCTTCATTGTAAAACAATCTGTAAATTTTGCAAGTTTATTTTTAGTTGTTATAACAAAATTTGTAAAAGTTTTTTTTTTTTTATTTATTTACGTTAGATTTCATGCGAGCATCTGCAGCATGACCTCCAGAAAATCAAAATAAGTTCTTTACAGAAAGCCATAGAATCATCTATTCTATTCCAGCGTGATTGCTCACATCCGGAAAATCTTGATGTCATAATACCTTATATATACTTCAGCATATAAGCTCCACTCCCTACTGTCACTGCGTATGCTGTCTTTCTGTCATTGCGAATGATGCGAAAAAGAGTTCCACTTAGGCTGAGTCTCATTGGCCATGAATCAAAAGCTACCACTTTCCAACTTGCAATCAGTCAATTTGTAAGATTAACCACAACAAATTGTAAGCATCATCAGACCTTTCCTTTAACAAGAATTTGATTTTCGTTCAAGAAAGTTGGGGCTTGGATTATTTCATAAACGTGACAAGATCTAATGAGGACTGAGAAATTTGATGAGGAATTTTGGTTTGGAGCTTAGATTTTTGGGTTCGGGGTTGTTGATTTTGATTTTGGTTTTGAAGAGCGTAGCTTGTTAAAAGCGAATTTAAAGGATCTTTAGCTACCCAAAAATTTAAAAAAATAAATGAGGTGAAGTAATTTGCAGACGAGTGGGGTAGGTGAAGAAGAAGAATGGTTAAATTACCTTGGTAACCTTGCTTTTCACAACTTCAAGTAACGGTGACTAACGGTTGAGGGTTTCCTGATATTTTTTAAAAGGGGGGCCTCCGCCTGCGGGGTTTGTTTTTTAAAATAAAGAGGGTTACTGATAGCTGCCCTGAAAACAAAAGAAACGATGTCCGATCATGATTTGACTTTGTCAGATAGCAAATAGACAATAACAAAATAAAGAGTAGGGATGGCAATGGGGTGAGTTGAGATGGGTATTTCCATTCTCATCCCCACTCATTAAGATTAAAGAGCATCTCAATCCTCATTTATATTTTCAAACCAATAATGCAGGATAGTAACAATAATTCTTCAAATTGAAAACGTCTTTCCTATCATCATCCTCGACCCTCCCTAAAACCATATCATAATATTTAAAGTGTATCATTTAAAAATAATATAATTTCAGCAAGGTTCAATGATAATCAACAATTTAAAATATAGAACAACATAATTTTAACAAGTTTCAAATGATAATTACCAATCCAAAATATAAAATATCGTAATTTCAACAAGTTTCAAATGATAATCGACAATCTAAAACATAATAATAATATGTACTACCAAAATACTTAATAAAGTACATGAGACAACTTATATAATATCTTTTTCAATTTTTCGCATTAGCAATATTTAATAATATAATTATTTTTAATTTTAATGAGTATGTGGGGTGGGACAAATCGGAGCATATAATCTCTATCCCTACCCCATTTAAAAACACGTACTATATATTTATTCCATTCCCATATCATAACCTTCAATCATTTTCTCTAACTGTTTGAATTCCCACGGGTCTCTATACCCATAGTTTTTTTACCATCCTTAATAAAGGGTTAAATAAATTAAAAAAATATTTCAATTTACCTCCTGAGATTAAGTTTAATGAATTTCCTTGGTAATCATAATTTCCCCTAGGCTTCTAATATTTTCGTTCACTTAAGCGTTTGAACAGGAGAGATAAAGATTTAACTTATGACATGACTTTAATACCCTCACAATAAAAGAAAATTTATTTAAAATAATTTTTAAACATAATAATTATATATTTATAAAAACAAAGCATCGTTTTCATCATTTCTTCAGCATCATCATCAGCATCGTTTCCTTAGCATATCCAGCAACCATCACCATTTGTTACTCTAACCATCCCACCAAAAAAATCACAGTAGCACACCACCATTACAGCATACAACTCCAATAAAAAAATTAGAATGAAACAAAATCACAAATCAAAAACCGAAAACACCTCCAGAAAAAACAAAATCAAACCTAGCAACCATCCCCAGCAACAATTCCAGCAACCAAATCCCAGCAACATACAACCCCAACTAAAAAAATACAAAAAATTAGAATGTAATAAAATCATAAAGATGATAAAGGAAGGCCAATGGAGTGATTTCGATTCCTCGACCGCGAAGGAAAATTGGTTTTGGGATAGTTTTCTAGTTTTCGGTGATGAATGTCAATTAGCGATGGCTGGGATCTGGTAACCGGTAGCCAATGAGTCCATTTCAGTGGGTAGTGTCGATAAATGCACAGATGGTGAGGGGTTTTATGTGGTGGTTGCCAAAACTCTTTGGAGATTTAAGTGATAAAAGAGGAAGAAGTTGATGATGTGTTCGAAGAGGAAGGAGAAAAGGGGTGTGGGTTTAGGAGGTGGAAGGCCCAGGTAGTGGCGGCCAAGAACAAAGCCTGAGCTTGCATTTAGATATCAACGGGGTCATTCATCAATTGTATTTGTTTTAATCACTTAACACTTTTTAGATTTAAACACTTTTTAAAATTTAATTTAAATCACTTAATAGTATATTTATTTATTTTTTTAAATATTATTTATAAAAAATGGTAAGAGAATATTTTACCTTTAATATGACTTTTTTATCTTTATTAGAATATTTATATTTATATTTATATAATTATTTAAAAATTAAATAGTTAATAAAATTAAATTAAAAATCTTTTTCATTTAAATAATTAATATTGTATTTCTTACAATTTTTAAAAAATAAATTAACTAAAATTAAATAAAAATTCTTTTTCATTTAAATAATTAATATTATATTTGTTACAATATTTTTAAAATTAAGTATTTAATAAAACTAAAATAAAAATTTAATAATTATATATTTAATATTTATTAATTATATTCTTTTAAAATTGTTAAATTTATTTTTAATTCTATTTATATCTATTTTATTTAAATTTATTTTTTTTAAATTAGTTATTTTAACTAAAATATATTAATAAAAAGAAAAAGAAAACAATATAAACAATAGATAGGCCAAAAGTTTAGAACTTTATTTAAAAAATGAACCTAGTCAAACTTGGCCAAACAAGCACCCACCGTTAGATTCATTTACAAATTATTGTTAAATAGTCTATAATATACACCAACCCCTGCACAGATATAGAAAAGAAAGGCTTTATGGGGAGTCGCTTCAGAACAAAAAGGGCGTGGGCCGCGTGGAAGTTAGGTTGAAGGTTCTAGAAGATAAATAGTTAGAAAAGGGTATTTTTGCTAGTATGTAATAACTTGTAAACTCAGATGTTTTAAGTAATATTTTTTCACTTTTTTGATTCAGACATTTGCATCTAAAAAAATATGATTAGCATTTAAAACAAACAAAAAAAAAAGTTTATCACTTAAGTCTAAATGGTTTCAGACTTTAGTGATGGAAAACAAACGACATCTTTGTCGGGAAAGAAGATGACCGACAAGTACAAATGCTTACTCACACAGTCATGAACTACTCCCCGAAGCTTTTTGATCTCTTTTTCTCTCATTTTAGAAGTGAGGAACTAGTGATCTATGATTGACTATGTTTGTTTCTCGAGAAGTGTGGTTTGGTTCCTTCTAGTTTGAAGGAAAATAAGAGTTTTTTCTATTGGGGTTTTCCGATATCTTCTTCTCCCATGTTTTGGTTTGGGGTTGAGGTGTGGAGTGAAGAGGGGAAGAAATTAATTTATTTTTTCAAATTTATACTAGGAATTATTATTTAATAAGATTTAATTATTTTTTATTATTTAATTTAAATTATTTAAAATGATTTGGGGGCAATATATCCTTGCACCGTTTAAGTTAACGGAAAAATTTGAAATCTATGGGGCAATTTGAAATTATCAATCTCTAAGGGGGAATTTTATCCTAATCTCAAAGGGTAAATTGTAATATTTTCTAAATTAAATAATAAACAAAATCTATAAAACAAATAATAAAAAATTATGTACAACTATATAAAAAGAAACAAAATAGATAGAGATGGCAAAAATCCGAGGCCAAGCGGGGGACCTTAATCCCCGTCCCCAGCCCCGACATGAAATTTAAATACATATCCTCAGAAAATTCCTCGAAAATTTTGGGGCCAGGGAATTAAGGCTATGTTCTTTTATGTTTTGTATCCAATATTTTCTGTTTTCAACTTATTGGAATTCGGGGGATACTTATCCTTTTTTGTTTCCGAATTTCATTTTCATAAAACCAAAATGTTTCTGTTTCTACCCCTGATTTTGTCCCTAAATACACAAACAATGTGCTGCCCTTATATCATCGTTTACTGTGCTTAACAATTCAAATATAATTCCCTATTCTCTCTCTCCATTTTCTGCAATACATTTCGTCTTATCTCGCCTGTACCGCTTCTCATTCTTTTATTCTCAAGTTGATCTCCACCTTCATTCACCTTGGCTCTGAAATTAGCCCTGTAGATCATTATTGTTCTGGGTAAGAGGTCATATTGCAGTAGTTTTTTCATCCTATTAGTTGCCTTTTTTGTGTGTTTGCTGTCCATTCTTGCAAGACGCCATAGATCTACTTTCACCTCTACTTTTTGATTTTTTTTTTTTTGTGTTTCGTTTTCCTTAACTATTGCTACATCCGGTGTTTAACACATATACCACTTGTTCTATAGCACATCCGAGAAGCATCACAACTAGGAACATGAAAATAGTACCTCGGGAGACTGCGACTTAAGCTTTGACAAAAGAAGCAAAATAAATAAATAAAAATAAAATTAAGATTAGTTGTCTTCGACGTCTTTATCAGATTGTTGATAACTTGTAACTCTACAAGACTAGGCTAGTCATCCCACTTGTGATGCCATGCTATGATTATAAAGAGTGAAGTTGAATTCGCCATTTATTTAAATTAAGAAATAAAAAAGAAAGTTTATACAAAATACAATAAATAGAAAATTAGTAGAGAATGCTTTGGTTAGTTAATATTTATAAACTTTGTCCATGGGCATTCAGATAGAATTGTAGAACTTTTGTATTTGAGTCTATTTGTGAAAAATTAAATACTCTTTAATATATACACAATATTGTAAGTACACCTATTATGAAAATTACATTAACCTTGGGAACCTCCATAATTTCATATTAGCACATGTAGTAGATCATATCAAAGACGTATATTGAATACAAATGATTTAAATTTACGACATAAATATATACGCATTCTAGAACTACAAAGCATATGCTAGTATTTTTATGATGTTTGCTAGTATACAATTAATTTAATATGCAGTGTTTGTGAATGGTAAGAAAAAATAATTCATTGCTGGTCCATAGTCCAAAGCACACTATTTATTATGTTACAGTTATGTCTTGCTTTTAATGAAGATGTGGTTGTCATGGTTATTTTTAAGTTTCCAGAATCTTTGAGATTGATCAATTTTGTAATAGGAAAATTCAAATTAATTTTGTGAATATTGAGATAAAGATAAAAGGAATAATATATAATTTTCTAATTACTGAAACATAGTTAAATGGATTAGCATAAAAATTAATTAACTCTCTAAATATAAATTTTGCAGGTACAATTTTAAACAGTTGTTCTAATCGGTGTCCTCGACTGTGATTAATTATAAACAGGTACCTGTAACTCAATTACATATACAAGTTATTTAATAGTTTATTGAGATATGTCAATGCTTATGTGTCATTAATTTTCCATTTTATTTTGTAGTATTAGTTGTAACGGTATAACATCAAGTACCAATGAACATGATGACAAAGCTGAATGGAATACTAGGAGAGAATATATTTTTACTCGTTTGTGTCATGAGCATGTTTTAAAAGGTGAATTATAAACTTCAACATTTTCAAAGAAGATATGGAATACCATTTCAGATGAATTATACAACGAAACCCAATATTATTATTCTGTGGCTCAACTTAAGTCTAAGTTCAACTGATTTAGAAAAAAACATCATGAATTCTCTGGTTTAATTGCTTCCACTTGCTTTGGATGGAATCCTAATACGAATGCAATGACAGTATCTGAGGATGTTTGGGAGGAGTACCTTAAGGTAAATCTTTGAATTAGAGTTACTCATGTTTATATGTATTTACTCAAAACACTAATAACTTATGTTACCTACAGAAAGTTCCATATGCAAAACAATTTAAACGGAGGGGGTTAGACCACTATAACATGTTGGGAGTTATATTTAATTGTTCTATTGCAACTAGTGTTTGGAGGTTTTCTTCAAGACAAATGCCCTCAACTTTAGATGAGGACCGGGAAGTGGAGGATGATAGGTGTCTATTTATGTATTACTTTTATATCAATTCGTCCATGTTTCTTTGCTATATTCCTTGGTATTTTTATGTTTTTGTGTGGTTTTGATGTTTGTAGGAGTTTTGGAGCAACTTGCACAAAAATGGAGTAAAACCCTTCATTTTCACCTCTGCTAGTCAGTGATCTTCTCGGATTTAATTGTATTGATATACAATGAACCCGATGACATATTATATACCGTTGGAAAGCTCTCGAAGTCTATTTTCTGGAGAAATTTACGGTTTATAAATCCATTCAGTGTACCAAAAGTTGTAATCAAAACAGTGTGAGAAGTATAGAAATGTAATTCCACAAGTCACTGTAGCATGTATAATACGGGACACTGTAGCAATTACTGTAGCAGAGTATTTAAACACATTTTAGGGTTTATTTTCATAACTTGAAGAGGGGAGAACGTGGTGGAGGCTTCAGCTCTGGAATTCTTTCATCTCTTGGAGTTCTTGAAGGAGAAAGGAAGCTTGGAAAGAGAAGAACTACAATCCAAAGAGAATTACATCAAATTTGCTAAGTTTTTCCCTTCCCTTTCATTTTCTGGAATGTCTCCATGTTGTATTGTATTTACCACGTTCTTAAACATGTGTAACTGAATCTGAATTGGTTGAGGGTGATTTCAAAGCCCCTGATATGGTTTTTGTAAGTTGATTGTGTAAGGAATTGTTATCCAATTCTCTAATTGAAGTTGCTTGTATTCTCCCATATTTAATGCTTATGATTGCTTGCTGATTGTATTTGAGTGGCCAACTGAATATTATCTGGTTGTGATTTATTGCTAGACTAGAAATCTTGATCCGTAATTGTCTTGAATTTCTAATCATTAGTAGCAAAATTGTGATCAGAGATTACAATTGGAGAATATAACCTAAGTTAAATAATCCGAGCTTGTGTGTTTATTGCTTAGATCAACCTATCTTTCTTATCATAATACATCCATTGAATTAAACTCAGAGAGCTTGTTCTAGGTTGTTTAATGGATAGAGATTAAATAAAGAGCTTGTTTTATTTAACAACAAAGTAAGGAAAGATTGGGGTAATAGAGCTTGTTATTATCTACGGTTGATAACTTCAATGCTGTAATTAGATGACAATTCTACAATTAATTCGCAAATCCATATCTTGTGGTAGAGAAGGATCCCTTAACCAGCTTTCTCCCATTGATTTTTCATTCAAATTTACTTTCTGTTTTGTTATTCTTTACTTGCATTCTTATTTCATTTAGTAAAGCATTCAACAAAAATCCCCCCTGTTTAGTTTATTGTTGCTGGAAATAACAAATTCAATTAGAATCAATCCTCGTGGGAACGATATCTTACTTATCACTTTATTACTTGTGCGACTAGTATACTTGCTAGTTTCGAACGCATCAAGTTTTTGGCGCCGTTGCCGGGGATTGATTTTCTAATCGATTTGTTATTTTGTTTTCATTGTTGATTCATATTTTCTTTGTTTTTCTTTTCTGATTGTTTGTGTTTAGACAACATGGCAGTAAACTTCTATCAATTCAGTAGCGGATTTGAGCCACAAGTACCATGGAGAGTAAATGAGGTAAGCACTCCGAACATTGAACAACAACTTTCTGAGCTAACCTCTCTTGTGGAAAAAATGGCTGTAGGAGATATGCAAAAATCTTATGAATGTGGGATATATTCTACGATGGAGCATCCAATCGATATGTATCCAACTTTACAAGAAGAATATATGGAACAAGCCAATGCCATGGGTAGATTTTCAGGACAAACGAGGCAATGGTATGATCCTTTCTCTAGCACTTACAATGCTGGATGGGAAGATCAACATAATTTCAGTTACTGGAATCATCAACCAATCACTCCAAATGTGATACCAAATCGGCCACAAAGTTTCAATCAACCTAGAGTGCAGTAACCATTTCAAATGCAACCACCACCAATGCCACATCCAGCACCGCAACCAGCTTCGAAAACTCAGGTATGTCACTCGAAGATATTGTTAATGCACTTGCCACTAACACAATGCAATTCCAGCAGGAAACTGGGGCAAGTATCCAAAACCTGGCAAATCAAATGGGACAATTGGCTACTAGCATGAGCAAATTCGAGGGCCAAGACTCAGAAAAATTATCTTCTCAAACGGTGATCAATCCAAGCGAGACTGCTAGTGCGATAACTTTGCGAAAGTGGAGAGCAATTAGATGTCTTACCGGGAAAATCACAAACTGATGAAGGAGATGACACCACATCCACCATGAACAAAACATTGATTTCTCAGGTAAATCCTATAACTCCCATTCCTTCATATGTTACTCCTCCACTTTTTCCTAGTAGATTTGCAAAATCGAAGAAGGAGGAACAAGAACAAAAAATCCTAGAAACTTTTTGCAAAATCGAGGTAAATGTACCACTTCTGGATTTTATCGAGCAAGTACCTCGTTATACAAAATGTCTCAAGGAGTTATGCACCAACAAGAAGAAAGTTAAAAGGAAATGAGAAAGTAAGTGTGGGGGAAAATGTTTCAGCTGTATTGCAAAGAAAAATTCCTCCGAAATGCAAAGATCCAGGTACGTTCACCATTCTATGCACCATTGATAATACCAAGTTTGAAAGAGCTACGTTAGATTTAGAAGCATTTATTAACATCATGCCATATTCTATTTATGCTTCTTTAAATCTTGGACCTTTTGCGGAAACTGATATTACCATTCAACTTACCAAAAGTGTTGTGGAAGATGTGCTTGTGCAGGTGAATCAATTGGTTTTCCCAGCAAACTTCTATGTCCTTGAAATAGAGGATGAGACATCCCCTAATCCAACACTGATTCTTTTAGGGAGACCATTCTTGAAAACTGCTAGAACCAAGATTGATGTTCATGATGGCACTCTGACCATAGAGTTTGATGGCAAGGTGATGTGTGTTAATATTTTTGAGGAAATGAGGTACTCTAATGACTTACATTCTGTTTTTGCAGTTGACGTTATTGATTATTTGCCACAACAATGTTTTGAGTTAACTCGCAAGAATGGAGTGGATGTTGCTATTAGTGAACACCTAAGGATAGAAAGTTTCAAAGAACCAAGAAAGCTGATACAAGTGTCTAAAGAAGTGGAGGAAGCTGTGACAAGCTTGGATGAGACTAGAGCTATCACCACAAATACGTATGATGTTTTGTACATTGAATTGCCTTTATCTAATGAGAAACTTCTTCCTTTTGTGATGAAAGCCAATACCTTGGAGCTTAAGTCACTTCCAGATCATTTGAATCATGGATTCTTGGGTGAGAATGATACTTTGCGAGTTACAATGGAAATGGGCCTTGAACGAATACAAGAAGAGAAAATCATCGAGTAGTGCTCCGAGATCACAAAACGGCCATTGGGGTGGACAGTCGCTGGACATCAAAGGTATTAGTCCAGCCGTTTATGCATGCAACGCATCTTGTTAGAAGAGGGATCCAAACCCCACTAGAGAAGCACAGCGGAGGTTGAATCCTCCCATGATGGAAGTGTCAAGAAAGAAATCCTGAAATTGTTAGATGTGGGTGTGATTTATCCAATTTCGGACAGCAAGTGGGTGAGTCCAGTCCAAGTTGTTCCGAAGAAATCTGGTGTTACGGTGGTTAAGAATGACAATAATGAGCTAGTTCCCACTCGTATCCAAACTGGCTGGCGAGTTTGTATTGATTATCGGAAGCTAAATACAGTAACTCGCAAGGATCACTTTCCTTTGCCATTCATTGATCAAATGCTGGAGAGATTAGCAGGTCATTCTCATTATTGTTTTCTTGATGGCTATTCAGGATATAATCAGATTGTCATTGCCCCTGAGGATCAAGAGAAAACTACATTCACATGCCCATTTGGTACATTTGCCTATCGACGCATGCCATTCGGTCTTTGCAATGCCCCTGCCACTTTCCAAAGGTGTATGGTAAGTATTTTCTCTGATTATGTTGAGAACATTATTGAGGTATTTATGGATGACTTTAGTGTTTTTGGTGATTCTTTTGATAAATGCCTTGACAACCTTACCCTTATACTTCAAAGATGTATAGAAACTAACCTTGTTCTGAATTGGGAGAAATGTCATTTTATGGTAGATCAGGGTATAGTTTTGGGACATGTTATTTCTGCTAAGGGTATAGAGGTTGATAAATTCAAGATAGATCTTATATGTTCCTTACCACCTCCCACAAGTGTGCGGGATATTCGTTCGTTTCTTGGTCATGCAGGTTTTTATCGTAGATTCATCAAAGATTTCTCGAAGATAGCATTGCCCCTATGCAGATTATTACAGAATGATGTGGCCTTTGAATTTGATGAGAAATGCAAAGAGGCATTTGAGAAACTGAAGGAACTCTTGACTTCGGCTCCAGTAATCCAATCTCCGAATTGGAATAATCCATTCGAGATCATGTGCGATGCAAGTGACTACGCTGTGGGTGCTGTTTTGGGTCAACGAATTGGCAAAATTCCACATGCCATTTACTATGCATCTCGGACTTTAAATGATGCTCAACTTAATTATTCTACCACTGAGAAAGAGCTGCTAGCGGTTATTTTTGCTTTAGAAAAGTTTCGATCTTATTTGATTGGTACTAAAGTAACCGTTTATTCTGATCATGCAGCTTTGAGGTACTTGCTCACAAAGAAAGATGCAAAACCAATGCTTATCAGGTGGATACTCCTTTTACAGGAATTTGACTTGGAGATCAAAGATAAGAAGGGAAGTGAAAACTTAGTCGCAGACCATCTTAGTCGCATTGTCCATGACGAGGATGTACTGCCATTACAAGAAAGTTTTCCGGATGAACAATTACTGTATCTACATGTAGCAGCCCCTTGGTATGCAGATATTGTTAATTACTTAGTTACCAAGAAGCTACCACATGACTTGACTCGAGCTCAAAGAGACAAGATCAAAAACATTGCCAAATATTACATATGGGATGATCCATACTTATGGAAGCATTGTTCTGATCAAGTGATAAGAAGGTGTGTTTCTGAATCTGAATTTAATTCAATTTTGACCTTCTGTCATTCTTATGCATGTGGCGGTCACTTCGGACCAAAAAGAACAGCCCTGAAAGTTCTTGATTGTGGATTCTACTGGCCATCATTGTTCAAAGATGCATATCTATTTTGCAAAGATTGTGACCGTTGTCAAAGGACAGGTAATTTAAGTGCCAAAAATCAAATGCCACAAACCCCTATACTTGTTGTTGAGATTTTTGATGTGTGGGGTATTGATTTCATGGGTCCTTTTCATTCATCTTTTGGTAATATTTACATTATACTTGCTGTGGATTATGTTTCTAAATGGGTGGAAGCAAAAGCTACGAGAACTAATGATTCTAGAGTTGTTGTAGATTTTGTGAAATCTAACATTTTTGCGAGATTTGGAACACCAAGACGCCTGATAGTGACAGAGGGGACACACTTCTGCAACAAATCTTTGAAGCCTTGCTCAAGAAATACAACATCACTCACAAGGGTCTACTGCTTAATCCACAAACTAGTGGTCAATTGAAGTTTCAAATTCGGGAAGTCAAGTCCATTCCGAGAAGACAGTGAATCCGATAGAAAAAGATTGGAGGCTTACGATTGAATGATGCACTTGGGCCTACCGAATGCTTACAAGACACCTATTGGGGATGTCTCGTATAGGTTAGTCTATGGTAAGCCTGTCACCCCCCCATTACAGTGAGCCGAAACAAAAGCATGGGGGCAGTAAAGCTTTGTAACATGGAGATGGATGCTGCTGGAGAACAAATGAAGCTTTAACTGCAAGAATTGGAAGAACTTAGAAATGATGCCTATGAGAATTCCAGAATTTACAAGGAGAGAACTAAGGCATTTCATGATAAAATGATCTCTAGGAAGAAATTTGAAGTGGGACAGAAAGTTCTTTTATTTCATTCTCGCCTCAAGTTATTTCCAGGGAAATTACGATCTCGATGGGTTGGACCTTTTGTTATTACTAATGTTTTTCCCCATGGTGCAGTGGAAATCAAGAGCTTAAAAACGGATAAAGTATTCAAGGTTAATGGGCACAGGTTGAAGCCTTACTATGAGAATTCAGTGATGCAGGACATCGATGAGGTACCTCTCTACGAGCAAACTTATCTTGATGGGTGAGGACAGATAACGTCAGGCTGAGGACGTTAAACCAAGCGCTTATTGGGAGGCAACCCAATGTTTTTGAAATATAATAAAAAGAGACAAAGAAAAGAAGGTAGTATTGATCAATTTTTGTGTTTCGAGGAGATTCCTCTCATGGTCTATTATAATTGATCAGGTTTTATCTCTGTTTGCCATTTGTCTCATTTGCTTTGTTGTTTGTTTTTGACTTTCATTTGCTCTTGTGTTTTTATTTCTTTTATGTGTCTCTATTTTCTTTTCTTTTCTTTTCTTTTCTTGTGTTTAATTTGATTTTTCCGTGCTTCGAGTTCAGTTGTGCAACAGCTTGAGGAAACATTCAAACGGGAGTTGAAGCTATTGTTCAAAGGTTTGAAACGTTCATATCTGGGAGAAGAACAAACTCAATCGCATTATCGGTAATATCTCTCCTTTTCTTCTCTTCAATGGATGCTGATATCTTTCTATCGAACCTTCGTAAATATTTCCCTTCACTTCCTCAAAATGCTGTGTTTAAAATTTCTAAAGTACGGATGACTAGACTTTGGGCATTGATGCTCCTAAATGTGCCTGCTGATATCCGATGGCTTATGGAAGCCAAGGTGAGATTGTCCGGTGAGCCGGACATTAATCTCGCAAAATACATGCCTAGTCTAGGAAAGAGCTACTACGCCAAGAGGCGAAGATCGAAAAGGTTACAAGTATGTTATAAATGTGCTAGATGGAATTGTAACCAGACTTGTCGTTCATTAGGTTTTGGGTCCAGGAATAGAGAAGATAAACTTTCATTTATTAAGAATGGTTTGAGTAATGAGTCGCTGGATAATGTTTTGTTAACTCTCGAGTCACATTCTGGGGGACTTGTTCAGCGTGAATTGCTTAATCTATGGACACAATTTCGTGATGAATTGCAGTGTTATAGTCTAGGGAATCTGACTAAAAACACCCTGTTTGCCAGTTTATAAGAAAACTGGATGGGAAGCAAATCCCCGACTCATAGAAGGCGTTTCAGCCGTTACTGGACGTAAAACCAGAGGAAGATGGAGCCACAATCACAACTACTTGTATATTTGAATGTGTGTTGTTGTTGTCAAATTTCTTTTTTCTTGTTTCGTTTGTTCTGATTATCAATGTTGTTTTTGTATTATTGTTGTTTGTTGATTTTGTTTGTTTTAATTTCAAGTTTTCTTTTTGACAAACCATATGACTACCTATGGCATAAGTACACGTGGGAGACAAGTGTGGAGGTTTTATCAACCTCCACCGAAAGTGTATCTCTATTTTTTATGCTTCACGTGGGAGACAAGTGTGGGGGTTTTGTCAACCCCCGCCGAAAATGTATCTCCATTTTCCATGCTTCACGTGGGAGACAAGTGTGTAGGTTTTGTCAAACCTCGCCGAAAGCATATCTCATTTTTTCTAATCTTGTGGCGATAAATCTGCATCGAGCAACCCCCACCGAAAGTATGTCCCCATGTGTCAAAATTGAGAGTTTTATGGGTGTATATATACATTCTGCATATTTTCATATGTCATTCCATAACCTGTCTTGCAATTGAAAAGCATAATATCTAACGTGTCTTACACAAGATTAGAGCACTTGTAGAAATGGAGAAAATACCAATTCGGCGATTCCGCAATATATGAGTATTTTGCGGATCGTAATTTGGTAAAGATGGAGAGTTTACCACAGCAGCTCTTGATCTTGGTAGGACATTAGCTGCGAGGGGTATTAATTTGACTTATGGAGGGGGTAGTCTTGGGTTAATGGGGTGTGTGTCAACAGCTGCATCCCTAGGAGGGAGCAAAGTTCTCGGCATTATCCCTAAACCATTAGCTGTACGAGATATCGTAGGCAACACAATCGGGGAAGAGTTACAGGTCTCTAGTATGCATGAGCGTATTGCACATATGGTTGTTAAGTCCGATGCATTTATAGCTTTGCCGGGTGGTTATGGTACATTAGAGGAGATATTTCAAATCACCTCTTGGGCACAGCTAAACATCCATCGGAAACCCATTGGTTTGTTAAATGTTAATAATTTTTTTGATGGTTTGTTGTCCTTTCTTGATCAAACTGTAGAAAAAAATTTCATCTCACCGTCAGCAAGGCAAATGCTGGTTACAGCTTCAACTGCAGGAGAGTTAATTGACAAACTACAAGAATTCGTCTATTCACCTGATCCAACAATGGCTCGGATAAATTGGTTTGGAGAAGGCAACAAAAGGCGTCAACTGGATTTAACCCTCCATCTGTAATCTCTATTTGCTGGTTTGCTTCGTTTTTGTTTGCTTTCTTTTTAGTGTGTTTATTTGAGATTTTTCATGTCGTTTCTTTTGAGCTTTTTCAGGTTATTTCTTTCGTCCCAGGTAATATTTTCTAATCTCGGTTTTTAGAGTGGTGGCTTAAAAGTTCAAGTTCTCTTGAAACGCATTCTGGATCTCTTCAATCCATAATGGCTGAATAAGGAGGCTAACTTCTAAACTTTTTAGACCCATTCTAACTAACTTGTTTTTGTTTGCTAACTTGTTGAACTTTGTTATTTTATGAGTGAGTTTAGTTTTGCGTAATTTAGAGTTGTTATGTGTTTTTATCTTTATCAGTTTTGATTTTAAAAAAAAACAATTGTGGAAAAACCTGAGAATGGCAGAATATGGGGTTTCTTAACCCTTGAAACGCATTCTCTCGAAATAGTAGTTGTTTATTTCATGTTGTTTGAAGTGTCTTGTTTCTTGTTTTGTTCTTTCATAATAAAGGTATATAGGCTGGAAACCTTAAGTCTGCGGGCTACTGGTCCTAAGGATTGTTGAAATATACAATCTTGACTCAGGTGTAACAACGCCACGTACCTCTTTCTTGCATTTTGTGGGTCGATGATAAGATAATGATTGAATTAAGAATAACTCTGGAAAATGATAAATGATGCATGGATCTGTGTGCTTGAAATGTAATTATTTTTGCTTTACCTTTGATTCCTTGCACAACATTGAGCACTGAGCCATTATCACTGAGTTATTTGTTTACTTAGAGAAAGTTTATGTAATTTAAGTGTTTCTTCAGATTTCAATGAATTCTAGAACTTGTTTGATGGTCACTCGAGGCGAAATCCTAGACTGTGCAACATTAGGGAAATGATTTAGGCCATCTTTGGACCGTTTGAGCCTTAAGAGCCAACCTTGATTAAAATTGATCCCTAGTTACCCCTTTGAGCCTCTGTAAACCTTTTTCTTTGTTAACTCACTAAAAGATTTCCTAACCTTAATTGAATTTGTTCCAAACAGTTTATCCCTTACCTATGAGCATGTAAATCATTTGCAATTACATTTTGAGCTATGTTCTGGTTTTGGGAAGTTAGAGGAGGTTGGATATGCCATGAGCAATGCAAGTGAGTTTTATTATGTTTGTAAAAAAAAAAAAAAAGAGAAAAAAAATCTGTACTTATCTTCCACGTACTTAAACATTGAGGACAATGTATTGTTTAAGTGTGGGGGAGTGGAATTGCAGTTAAAAAAAAAAAGAAAAGAAAAAGAGTTCTATACCCTTGGGCGTTCTTAAAAAGAATGAAACAACAAAGTGTGGGGGTGTAGTTTCTTTTGCTTTCTACAAAAAAAAAAAAAAAAGAAAAAAAAGAGAGTTGAGTGTCCTGAATAAGTTTGGGAGAGTCATTTGATGAATAAGAATGAATTTTTTATGTCATGGGCTTGAGCTCCACATAATATTGAATGATTTTATGTGTTTGTGGGTGATTTGAGCCTAATTATTATCCTTTATCATACCTTCACCCAAGCCAAACGTTACAAGCTTAATAAAGTCCTACTTGATCCTTGGTGTTGTGCATGTCTACATTAGTGGAGAGTGAATTGAAAAGCAAGCCTATGGAGTTCATTTATACACACATCTTCAATATTAAATATGATTCATTTTTATGCATAAACTCATCCGGGTTACAAGTGATTAGGTGAGAATGGCTCTACACACACACACTTGAGGAATTGAAGTGAAGCGAAACTAATCTTTGAGATAAAATTCTTGATCAAGTGCATTATTTTGAAGTTTTCCTTGGGTTATAATTAAGTACAATCTTTGAGGCCTATTTGCAAGTTGAAGCATTGGTGTGTTTTAATTTTTCTCTGATTCTGTTTCGGTTTAGTTTTGTTTCGTATCATTTTAGTTGCTCGAGGACTAGCAAAGTCTAAGTGTGGGGGAATTTGATAGGTGTCTATTTATGTATTACTTTTATATCAATTCGTCCATGTTTCTTTGCTATATTCCTTGGTATTTTTATGTTTTTGTGTGGTTTTGATGTTTGTAGGAGTTTTGGAGCAACTTGCACAAAAATGGAGTAAAACCCTTCATTTTCACCTCTGCTAGTCAGTGATCTTCTCGGATTTAATTGTATTGATATACAATGAACCCGATGACATGTTATATACCGTTGGAAAGCTCTCGAAGTCTATTTTCTGGAGAAATTTACGGTTTATAAATCCATTCAGTGTACCAAAAGTTGTAATCAAAACAGTGTGAGATGTATAGAAATATAATTCCACAAGTCACTGTAGCATGTATAATACGGGGCACTGTAGCAAGTCACTGTAGCAGAGTATTTAAACACATTTTAGGGTTTTATTTTCATAACTTGAAGAGGGGAAAACGTGGGAGGAGGCTGCATTTCTGGATTTCTCTCATCCCTTGGAGTTCTTGAAGGAGAAAGAAGATTTTGAAAGAGGAGGAACTACAATTCCAAGAAGATTCATCTACAAAGAAGATTTTCAAAGAATTTGCTAAGTTCTTTCTTTCCTTTTCAATTCTGGAATTTCTCTGTATTGTATTTGTTATTCTGATTGAATATGTGTAACTAAATCTGAATTGGTTGAGGGTGATTTCAAAGCCCTTGATATGGATTTTGTGAGTTGATTGTGTAAGAAATTGTTATCCAATTCTCTAATTGAAGTTGCTTGTATTTTCCCATATCTAATGCTTATGATTGCTTACTGATTGTATTTGGAATGGCCAACTGAATATAATCTGTTGTTGTCTATTGCTAGATTAGAAATCTTGATCCGTAATTGTCATGAATTTCCAATCATTAGTAGCAAAATTGTGATCAGAGATTGCAATTGGAAAATACAACCTAGGTTAAATAATCCGAACTTGTGTGATTATTGCTTAGATCAACCTATCTTTCTCATCGTAATGCTTCCATTGAATTAAACTTAGAGAGCTTGTTCTAGGTTGTTTAATGGATAGAGATTAAATAAAGAGCTTGTTTTATTTAACAACAAAGTAAGGAAAGATTGGGATAACAGAGCTTGTTGTTATCTACGGTTGATAACTTCAATGCTGTAATTGGATTACAATTCTATGTTAATTCACAAATTCATATCTTGTGGCAGAGAATGAACTCTTAACCAAGTGTCTCCCATTGATTTTTCATTCAAATTTACTTTCTGTTTTGTTATTCTTTACTTGCATTCTTATTTCATTTAGTAAATCATTCAACAAAAATCCCCCCTGTTTAGTTTATTGTTGCTGGAAATAACAAATTCAATTAGAATCAATCCTCGTGGGAACGATATCTACTTATCACTTTATTACTTGTGCGACTAGTATACTTGCTAGTTTCGAACGCATCAAGAAACTATTATTCTATATGCAACTAACGGTAACTACTAACGAAAATAGTACTAACTCTTATTAATCCAACAATATTACAATAACACCCTTCCTAGTGATATTACAAAAGTACCCTCTATTATATTGTCAATAGCTCCCCTCAAGTGCAGCTAGGGTGTTTAACAGTACATCATAACTAGCTAACTTGATAACAACTATTAACTAAACACGTCCGTATAGTTGAATATAATATGCTAAAGAGTTGTAATGATTTGGCCCGGAGAAACAAAGAGTGTATCTCGAAGAAAGTCAAGTCTAGATCTAGCCAAAGATTTAGTTAATATATCTGCCTTTTGAAATTCAGCAGAAAGATGTTGAACTTGTAATTTCTTGGACAGAATTTTTTCTCTGATGAAGTTTACATCTACTTCGATATGCTTAGTCATTGAATGAAATACTGGATTGGCAGCAAGAGATTCTGCCCCTTCAGTATCACCAAACGGAATTATTGTAGCTTCAATAATAACACCAATCTCCTCAAGCAAACTTTAGAACCATAATATTTCTATTACAGTAAGAGATAAGTCTCTGTATTCTGATTCAATAGACGATGATGCTACAATAGTTTGCTTTTTAGAACACCAATATACAAGATTTTCTCAAAAATAAAGACAACATCCAGAGGTAGAACTCCTATCATCTAGAGAGCTAGCCCAATCTGTATCATTAAAACCAGTTAGTGAGAAAGACTTCATAGGCTTGAAAAGCAATCCAAAATGTGTTTTCCCTTTGATGTATCTCAATAACTATTTACACGCTTGCCAATGTTAAATTGTGGGAGCTTGTAAGAATTGGCTAAGTTTATTTACAACAAATGCTATGTCAGGTTTAGACATTGACAAATATTGCATTGCTCCAATAACACTTTTATATAAGCTATGTTGATCAAACTTAGGAATATCTTGTAGATACAATTTTGTATTAACATCTATAGGTGATTGAAATTGTTTTGCTTCAAACATATACCTCCTTCAATAGATCAGTGGCATACTTACTTTATATCAAGAGTAATTGAATAGCAAACCTCTGGACTTCAAAACTAAGAAAGTAACTGACAGATCCTAATGACTTAAGTGTAAATTGCTTATTGAGATCTGAAATAACCTATTGAAGTTGTAAAGTCACATCTCCAGTAATTAATATATCATCCATATATACTAGAAGCAAGATAATTTTGCCATTAGCTTTTGAAATGAATAAACCTGTATCTGAAGATGATGGTTGAAACCCCCACTAAAGCAGAGCTCCCTTGAGCTTGTTCAATATGCTTTACGAGCCTGCTTCAAGCCATAAAGAGGCTTGTGTAACTTACAAACAAAAGTAGGATTGGATGAATCAGTAAACCGCTTAAGTTGATGTATATACACTATTTCTTGAATATCAACATTTGAGAAAGCATTATCGGTATCAATATGTTGAATATCCCATTCAAGAGTAACAACAAGTGAAAACACAACTCTTAGTGTTGATGGTTTAATAATAGGGCTAAAGTTTTTCAAAATAATATATTCTAGGAGTTTGTTCAAAACCTTTAGCAACTAACTTGTTTTTATACCTTTGAAGGGAACAATTACAAATTTGATCTCGAATACCCATTTATTGTCAACTATATTCATATCTAAAGATGCAGGGACAAGAGACCAGGTCTTATTTTGCTGCAACGCCTAAAATTTTGACTTCATTACTTCATATCAAGGAAGAGCAGTTAAAGCTTGTTAAACTATCATAGGTTCTATATTTAAAAAGGAAGAGAGAGTAGAAGCACAAGAATAAACTTTTGGTTTATGAATGCCTAACTTGGATCTGGTTACCATTGGATGAGAATTGATAGAAGGGAATAATTTTGTAGAATCTGCTGGCAATTGAGAGGAAACAGAATCAAATATAACTTGAGAATGAACTGGTGGAATCATAGTAAGAACTGTTGGTAAAGTAGCATCACTATTATGTATAGAGGAAAAGGGATTACGTAAACAAGATGAAAAAAGCAATGAGTTAGCCAATGGAAAAGGGAAATACCAAGGACCTATAGGAATTGAAGATGAAGAAATAGATATGGCAGAAGACATGAAAGTGTTTGATTGGAAAGGAAAACCAAACTCATTATACGAAACACTTTTGGCAATATAAATTCCGCCAAAGGTGTGCAAACAAAGTTATTCTTTATGAGAGCTACTATAACTGATAAAAACACATGTGGAGGTACAAAAAGAAAATTTATGATGATTATAAGGTCTAAGATTAGGATAACATGCACATCAAAAAACTTTTAAGAATTTGAATAGAGATGACAATTAAGAACTAAAGTAGGTTACCTGTTCATGAGATAGACTACTGTATGAAAAGAAAACTACCCATATGAAAGAGGCATACAGGCCTGGGACAAAAAGGTAAGACCAAGCTCAACAACTTGCTTATGTCTCCTCTCAACAGAACCGTTTTACTAATTACTATGTGGACAAGAATGTCTTAGCAAGATACCAAGCTGTGAAAGCAAGCAAGAGGTCTAAAACTCTCCTCCCCAATTAGATTATAAACATTTCAATTTAGTATCAAACTACCATTCAACCAATGCAAGAATCTACCTAAAAACATATTGGATGGGTTCGAGACTCTGTCAGCATCCGGCCTATGATGGGGACTCCTGCCATATTGTTTGGATGGGCCACACTTTTGGTATTTTCTCTATTGACTCAGCATGGGAATTATTGTGGAGTAGACGATCGGTGAACTCCTTTCATCATTTTCTCTGGTTCCCTAGCCATGTTCCAAGGCACTCCTTTATTCTTTAGCTTGCATCATTGGGTCATCTACGTACTATGGATCAACTATGGCGTCATGGCATGTTATCTTCTTCGAGCTGTGTTCTTTGTGCTTCAGCAAATGAGACTCATGAGCATCTTTTCTTTAGCTGTCCTTTCTTGTCTTCTGTATGGGGGGAGATTTCAGCTAAGACACCCATTGTTTGGCCATCTTTTGGTTGGCTCTCTCTACTTCATTGGGCTTCTCTTCATCTTCAGGGCAGGAAGAATTTTGGACATATCCTTGCATGTTTGGTCTTTTCTGCTACAGTTTATTTTCTATGGTATGAGAGAAATGATCGTGTGTATCAATAGCGTCATCGGACTCGTCGTCAGGTGATTGATGAGATTTTTGCTTTGGTTCGCTCTCAGCTTCTAACATTAGAGGCCAAGTATGTGATCACTCCTCAGCTTCGTGCCATATGGACCTACATCGTTAGTTTTGTTTCTTGGACTTTGTTTTTTTTTTTTTGTTGCTTGGGCCAATGCGCCCTTTTGTTTCGTTGCTTTGGTGATGATAGTTTTGTTGTGGTTGCTTTTGGGCTAATGAGCCATCTTCTGTTTGGTTGGGGCCTTTGGCTCTATGTTTTGTTTGTTTTGTTTGAGGCCTTTGGGCTTTGTTTTTTCCTTTTGAACTTGTAAGTACTAGGTACTCTTCTTGGCGTATGCCCCTCGTATCTTGTACTTTTGTTTTTCTTTTTATGTAAATAGTAATTTTTCCAAAAAAAAATTGCAAGAATCTATATAAAAACATGTTAGACCTCAGCTTTGGACTTTAAAGGAAAAATTCAGCTGTATTTGCTAAAGTTATAAACAAATAGTACATAGTAGACATATCCTTTACCTTACTTCATAGGACATGGTCCCTATACATCTATATACATTAGATCAAGAGGTGCACTAGCTCTAGAATCTGAAGTAGGATATGTAGCATGACACTACTTTCCAAGTTTACAAGGTTCACAAAAACTAAAATATGAACTAGTACATTTGAACAACTGGGTAGTTTGTGAAAAACTTTGAATTACATGAAAATGAGGGTGACCAAATCTTTTGTGCCAGGTTGTGCTTTCAATAGTACTCTTATTGCAAAAATCAACGACAAAGGAAAACATTGAAATAGGAGTAGAGAGCTTTATTAAAGAAACGGAAGAAATGAAATTTGAAGCCTAAGACTCTGGAAAGTGCAATTGATAAAGTTCGTGACTAAGGATGCCTCGTAGTAGTGGTTCATGTGTACGCTTGTGTTTAACAACACAACTATCGAAACAAAATTTAACAATTACATCATTTTCTTTGGTAAGCTATGATATGCTTAGTAAAGCTTTTGTAATGGCTAGCACCAAAAGAATTTTATTAAGCTTTAGAGTTTGTGAAGCATAAAGAGAATGAATAATGCTATGACCAATATAAAGAATAGAAAGAGTAATACCATTACCCATTTGTATTGGTTTTATGCCATTGTAATCATTTTTATTTGAGATATTATTCAAATGTGAAGTGATATGATCAGTAGCCACTGATTCAAAATACCAAGGGTTATTTGCTGGACCTGATGGAGATGCAATAAAAGCCTGAGGTGATTGTTGAGGTGATGAAGATGGAAACTAATGATATGATGATAAGCCCAATTTAATCCCTTGAAAATTTATATCAAATATGTGATACCATCGCCAAGTGCATTTCCTTGATACATACCTCTACCTTGAGATCAATTTCTACCTCTCCCTCTAAAATGTTGACGTTGTCTAAAACCATTAGAAAAGTTATTAAAAGATTGAAATCCTTGATTAAAAGCATTAGTCTGATAAAAACCAAATTGACCAAACTGATTAGGTTACCTTCTAGCCATATTAGCACTATGACCAAGATTAAGAGATTGAGAGAGATTATGTTGCTCTAAATGTAATTCATAGCTCTAAAGCTAATAGTGAGCTTCCCCAAGAGTAATATGTTTAGCCTTAGATGTCATATTCACCATAATAGGATCATACTCAGGTCCAAGTCCATCAAGCACATGCAACAGTAATTCTTGATTAGAACTTGAAGATCCAATGGCAGCTAAAATATTTTTAAAACCTCTCATATTGAGTATATATTAGGAAATAGTTAGAGAACCTTTCTTTGTACTCTACAATTAATGTTTGAGATGCATAGATTTAGCCTTAGATTCAGTGTAGAAAAGCTTCTCAAGAATACTCCAAACCTCTAAGGAAGTGATGCAACGAGCCATATAGCCAACATTGACTCAAAAATTGGGGAAAAAAAAAAGACAGCCCACTCAGAATGAATTGATCTATTTTATGCCATATTATATACTCAGGATTTAATTAATTTGCAAACTCAGTTGAATCCTGACTAGATCTGACTTGTATCATTGATAGAGGATGAGATCGCGTTCCATTAACATAGCCTTCAACACTAAAGCATCTTAGTCTAGGCAAGATTTGAGATCTCCAAAAACCATAATTTTCTTTGTGTAGCCTGATCAAAACAACAGGAAAAACAGTAGATAAAGTGTTTGGAAGTAATGAATTTGGCGATGAGTGTAACCAGGGCTTCCATTTCACCAAAGCAATTGCAACCTCAGCATTTCTTTTCTAAGTCCTTGAGAGACAATAAAAGTCAAAACATGTCAAGTCATAAAGAAAAGACCCGAAGAGTCATACAAAGTCGTCACCTGGGTAAATAACCATGGGAAAAATTATAGATGATGATAGTCTAATCCCTTGATATATGGGACCCAAATTATCTTAACCCCAACAAAGAGATTTAGTAAGTTAGGTACGACCTTCAGTCTACCTAAACAAAGTCCAGCTTCCATTAGGGCCTCCGAGTTCATTTGTTCTAAAGCATTAAAATTGCTCATCTTGGTCTTAAATTCATTTTATGCGCATAATCAAATTTTATCTTATTTAATTAATGTGAGGTAAGAGTTTATATACATTTATAGAAAGACGGAGGAGAATAGAGTTGCATTTCCTACAAACATGGGGGAGTAAGGATGTGATTACAAAACAATTTCTCAAATGAATAACATAAAAGAAAAAAGGAGATAAGATGATAATAAATCCTAGCTAGCTAACACTTCAAAGCATGCAAATAAGATAAGTAAACATATGAAATATAAAGCAATGGAATAATAAGCTAAAGAGAGGCATAGAAGTAGAAGATCAAATCAAATAAGCTAACAAATAGCAAAATGAAAACAAAGTAACAATCAAGGCATTAAAAAGAAATGACAAACATAGCAAAGAAAGAAACATGAAGGCTAATAAACCATCACGAAAAAAAAAAAAACAACCATAAAATCAACAAACAAATCACAAATGAGAGTTTCATAAAGGAAAAAAAAAAGTTGGCACATTACTCATCGATTCCCATTATGAAGTAAAACAAAAGGAGAAGATGCAAAAAAAAGGAGAGAAAGAAAACAAGGCAAGAATCTCATTGTTCAACTAAACATTCAAAATGTGGTTTTTTCAAAGTGATGGCCCCTTATCAACTCATCAAAGAGAAACCACAAGCAAACAATCAAAGTGGGATTTTTTTAAGCAACAAATCCCTCATCATTAATCATGAGTCCATTTGTTACTCATTAAATCCCTTTAACACAAACCAAAAGAAACAAGACACAAGAAAGAAGAAGATAGAAAAATAGATGTGGATAAAATAAAGCACAAACAAACAATTGAAATTAAAGGGAGATCTTGACTAGGTAGTAACCTTCCATCACCAATCATGAGTCTATTTATTACTAATCAAAAATCCCACCTGCACACCTCAAAATGGCATTTCAAGTCTTATTTTAAGAAAGAAGAAATGTAGAAGGAGAGGTCATGGGATATTATAAAACATTCATAAACAATCAAGAAAAAGGAAGAAAAGAAGTAGAAGTAGAAGTAGAGGAAAGCATGGCATCATATTCACAATCAAATACTTAACCTATCATGGAAAATTCTATCATGTCATATCATCAAATCATCAACCAAGAGAAACATCCATTCAAACAACTCTGAAGAAGAAAGAAGAAGGGTTGAAGAAAAGAGCATAGCAACATAGTTCATAATCATCCTCAACCAAACATCATGTCATCATAAAAGAAAAAGAAAGTGAAAAGGAGTAGTAAGAGAAGTTAAACATTCATAATTAATCCTAATCATGCATTAACTAAATATAACAAACATAATTAACACTTAAACATGCTTCTACTGAACATAGTTAACTAAATATACCACTAAACGTAATTAATTAGAACCTAAACATGCTACTAAACATAATTAACTAGAACCTAAACATGCCACTAAACATAATTAATTAGAACCTAAACATTCTCCTAAACATAATTAATTAAAACCTAAACATGTTACTAAGCATAAATAAAACCTAAGCATATTTCTAAGCATAAATAAATCCTTAGCATGTTTCTAAACAATTTTAAAACTAAGAAGAAAATCAATTAAACTTGCAAAGGCATACCTTTAAGAGTGATTTTCTCCCTTCATAAGTCTTCAAACTCAAGAAAAAGACAAATTAGGATTTCTTAATCAAAGAAATCCTGTATTAATTGTGTTTAAGTGTTTGAATGAATATTTTAATATTTTCCTTCATTTTCGTGCTCATTTTGGCTGAAAAATATTGTTTCAATACATAAGGACAGACTGAAGGTACGATGGGCATGTGATTTCAGTGTCGGGGGTTGAGCACACATGTGTGTACTCCTTTAGGAACAGTTTTTTTCAAAACCATTACCAAAGGTTTCCAAGACACACATCTGTACACACGCATGTCTCTACTCACCATCCCACGTCCAAAGGCCCTACTCTGTAGTGTTTTTCATCCCCAACCCTTCTCGCAGTTTAAATATGTTTTTTGGTTTCGACACTCTTATCGATGGTCATTTTCATCGTCAGGTTTCAAACCATAAGAAAAATTCTAATACTTACAATGAGTTTGGTGGATCTGAAGAACTAGGTATTGGATTTAACATTAGGATTTGTAGAACTAGTGTTTCTACAAAACTATTGAAAGAGTGTCCCACGGATTGAAACCGGAGCTCTGATACCATCACAACAAATGAAAAAGTTCTCCAAAAGTTTCATTCGATCAGTCTTTGTACAGATACAATGCATATATGGAAACTACTATTCTATGCAGCTAATAGTAACTAACTACTAACAAAAGCAGTAACGAACTCTGATTAATCCAGCAATATTACAATAACTCCCTTCCTAGTGATATTACAAAACTACCCTCTATTTTATTGTCAATAATCACTAATATTAAGTCTTATGTTGAGGGTGGTTATTTTTTCAGTTATTTTTTCAAATTTTTCAATCACCCATTATAGTTTTATCACCATTTCATTTTATATGGTTTCTAAGTCATGCTCTCTTTCTTAATTTTTTAAACCTAACTCTTGATAATGTTTTCATATTTCATTGAGTGGACCAAAACAGTATAATGACATGATATATTTATCCTACATATGTCTTTCTCTTGTTTGTGAATACGTGCCGAACAAATTTATGTATTTAACCTGATTATGATGCATTTGCATGTTATTTTTATTTATTTATAAATATGTTTTTATTATTCTAATAAAAAATAAACTATTATTTGTCTCTTAAACATATTTGCATCATAAGCAAAAAATTTGATAACCCTCAACATAGATACAACAAAATTATTAAATTTTCAATACCTTGGTCAGTTTTATTGGAAATGCTTTCTAAATACCTGTTTTCCAACAATTAAACTAAGGAAGCACTACTGAACTTTTTATTTCTTATTTCTTAGCACTTGCTACACATGGACATTCTCATATGCATCATGGTGCATTCAATAACCAATTGTTTGATTTCGAATTTTAAGCAAAAGGTGTGGTGTGTGTGTGTGTGCGCGTGTGCGTATGTATATATATATATAAAATAAAAGGTTGAAAATTTGTATTGTATCTGTAGTCTGCAACCTGCTGTACATATTTGCTGACATGAAGTACAATCGCACACACAAGATGAACATATTATACTAAATGCTGTTCCTAGATTCTTCAAAGCTAGTATGGAACTTTCTGTGGATCCTATACAATCTAAGAAAATCAACAAATGAACAGAATAGAGCAAAACCTTGAAGTCATTCTCTTAACACAAAACTATCCTCCTTCAATTCACTCAGCAATTTACACACAACTACTATGAAGTATCATTCTCAACTAAGCTGGATTTTCTATCTTCTCTTACCTTCACATCCTCTTCAGAAAGCTTGGCATTTATGGGCTCAGTCATTCTCTTACCACTTCTGTCAGGTTTGCTTATATCACCGTCCCCTTTTTTCTCCTCGGCTTCGATACTCATCTCTGTTTGGCCATCAACGTTCATTTCAGGATCACTTGAACCTGTCTGACCAAAAATCTCTTCGGTGATATAAGTCTTATCATTTCCACATGAGCTGGATACAGGATTTGGTACATCAGGTATTCTTCCAATGTTTGGGGATGACAATGATTCATCATTAGAAGAGTCAGACTCCGGATAAATTTCATGTTCTGTCACTGGTGATGAATCACCCAGAGATTTTTTTGATCCTTTACGAGAAAGTGCATGCTTTATGCTGCGAGCTTGTTTCTCAGCATGTTTCAAAACGCTCTTTGCCATACCTTTCATATGTCCCTTGCCAGGGCTTTCTGGTCCACTTCCATCTGAACTAACACTTACTTCTTTCGAAGCCTTACCAGAACTGGGGACTGAAGGGTCATCTTCCACTATGAACTTCACACCAACAGTCTTAGTACTGACTGCTCTAAGGTTAGCATGCGGTGATGGAACAGTCCCTCCAATGCTGCCAGAATGATCCTCATTTCTAGGACTCTTTTGAAACATTGAACCAATCTTTCTGAAGCCACGCCGAACTGAATTTAGAGGATTTCTACTCTCATGATTTTCATCATTGCTACCACAGTCGTTGTTCAAGGATCCAGATGTAGCTGAATTAGCGCTCCTAAAGGAATCATTAGGCACTCCATGAACCAGGGTATCAGACCGCCTGTTCTTTCCTTTTCTAGGCTCCCAAGTCTGTGCTACTTCACTTCCCGGGTGATGGACCCATACTCCAGTCTCTTGTTGTCCATCAATATTGATAGGTTCAAAATTATCTGCGACCTTCGGCGACTTCTCTGATGTTGTAGATGAAAAAGAACCTTTAGCAGCTCCTCCATTTGCAAAGGAGATCTGTAAGTCTTCCTTGCTTTTTAATTCCTCCTCGTTTTGTATATCTTCCTTGTTTAATGTTTCGCCATCATATGAATTATCAGCTACCTGCTTAAAGTATGCAGAATTCATATCAAACTTAACTGAAATTTCAGCATTCCCTCATAATTTAAAACAACATTTCACATCTTTTTATTTTAATTGTAGTTGAGTCAAACCTAATAGAAAATACTATAAACCTTTTTTGCATTCTCTACTGTTATTGCGAGATGCAGCCTCCCCATTTTAATGTTCTCAAGAGGTAACCACATGTCATGTCTCTGGCCATCCTTAAAGTCACTGATATTTATGGAACAATCTCTGTAGATAGTAGGATGCTCAGTCAGTCATATGATTTGCAGAACTAATTTTCAGTAAATGACAGAAAATAAACTCAGAAGTTTGAATAGTAAATAACTACCTCAGAAGATAAAAGCAAAGCTAAAAAGGAAAAGTAGGGTAGGAACGAAACAACAAGATGAGAAGTGCAGTAGTTGTGGGATTACTCATTCTAGCTTTTACTTGATTTTTTTTTTTTTTTTGGTAGATATATTATAAGACTAGCTAACCATATTAACAAACTTTCAATAGGAAGATAACCGGAAGCCTCAATAAACAAAATCTCATAATTAACACTAGCAGAAGTTAAAAATAAAACAGTAGTTTCTTTTTCCTAACATTAAGTACATCTATTGCCCATAAGTAGACATTAGTATTCTGCAGTTTAGAGAAGTACCCAAGGGTATCATCAACAAAATGGTCTTTGTCACGGACTTCAATACTTAGTACATTAGGTATCTCCCACGAACATATGGGGATCTTAAATTCCTCATGCCATTTTGGACTCAGAGTTTTCCTTTGTACCTTGGTCCTGAATCTGTATTGACCAAGTTGTCCCTTCACATATGGATCAGCCAAACCTGAAAATTTTCGCTCCAATTATTGCAGAAAGATTTGAAATGCTATGAGATGGAAATATGACAAAAACTAGAGTTTAACCCTCACCATTTAAATCTGATGGTTTCATGTCAGCTGCTTCAACAACTTCAACTCTGGCATACGCAATAGGTTCCTTCACATCGACAGAGAACCAACTTTCTGTGAAGCACATAATTAATAAAACGGTAAACATTTAGCATATCTGTGAGTAAACAGAGAAGGAAACTACTAAATGTGTTGAACCACCGAAAACAAATTACAAAATAGTTTGTCAAAAGAGCTCTATGTAAAGAGAAGCTAGCTACAATATCCATATCCACATGCATCTGCCAGTAAAGAAGAGGACACATATCATGAAAAAAAAAAAATGAGATGCATAAGTAACAACTTGCTAAATGTAATTATTACATAGCAAGTCGTGATTCAACATAACTGGTCCTGTATTGTGATATCCTCCGGTAACATGACACTAAATTTGGACAACCGAAATTTCCTTGTACCTCTTTGTCTTTTGAATATTTTATAAAGGTGACATAAATGTAGATCCTTTTGGTAGAGAAGTGTGTGTAGAAGATTGTAAGACCTCATTCATAAAATAATGATAGAAGTCTACTTCCCAAAGATACAGAATCAAAGGTGCATTGATGTTTCTTGTTCCCTTGTCCTTCCCACATACCATAATTATCCATATTCCACTTTGAGCAATCAAAACATTTAACAAAAGAAGTCCATTACTATTGTATATCAAAAAACCTAGAGACTTTAAGAAGCGTGATGACTCTCTGTACTCCTTCCTATATCCTCAATTCTACTGCAGTTCTTTCTTGGATCTGTAAAAGAGACAATGGAGAACCAACAGGCCTTTAACAGAATGGATGAATCTTCTCCATGAATCCCTCATTATCTCCTTACATAAAGCAACCTCCTCCCAAAATGCAAGTAGTTCAATCACCCAATCACATCCAAATAATAAAAGAACCATGCCACTCCATATACCCCATGCTAATGGATAAATCACGGATTAAAAGAAACGTCATCTGCTAATTAAAAAACAGTTAAATAGAACTCGTTCATAACCAAATTATAAGATTTCTGAAGTGAATTACCTTGCTGTGGTGAAGTTAACTTCTCCAAATCAACAACCAGCATATTGGGCTGCAAAAAGATCAAATGTCAGATCTAAATTCAATCAAGAAGGAAGTTGCCAGTTTTTGGAACCTAGAGGAGTATTTCAAAATGGTAAACACATTATAATGAAATTTAATCTGCTTAATAAAATCACCATAGAGAGTCAAGGTAATTTAAAGGGAGTAAAAGAATTTAACCTCAACAAGTGTCTCCTCAAATGCATCAGATAGAAGATTGTCCTAATCAAAGGAACAATAATACACGTAAGATTAAGAGAGAGAGAGAGAGAGAGATTAAGTCATAAAAATTCTATAGTCTGTTCTGCAACTGTGAACTAAACTTACAAGCCATCCAGCAATTCCTGGAAATTCTGTGACATCAACTCCATGAGGAAACATAGGTTTCACATGCATCTGAAAAAATGGAGGCTCAGCAAAACATAGTCTCAAACGGCCAATGAAAGGCCATTGACGAAGAAACTTCACTCCCACCAGAACCTGCAAGAGCAGAAAAGGGCATACATTAAAGTGAAGATAGTTTAATCCAATTTTTCTTAAGTTGAAAATAAAATAAACTAAAATGTCATCCCATGCCAATCATAGACAAACCCTATATCATTTAAATTTATTCAAAATTATCAGTATAAATTATGCTTCAAATAAGAATCATATATCTATATATCTGACCTTCCCTTCAACATGCATTCCTGTCACATGCAATTTTGCCCACATTCCAAATCCCAGTCTTTTCCTCAATTTCACAGAAATTATCGCACTCATGTCATCTGCTGTGAGAAAGTTCATACCCAACTCTAGTACCTGCCATTATCACATGGTAAGATCTCCCTAGGGATGCTAGAAAACAAATTATAGTGAAACCACACAAGAAGACATGACCTAAAATGCCAGATGTAATATTCACTGTAACTTACCAAGTGGTCATCATCTGTAGATCCTCGAAGGACCCTCATTTCTGTGAACAAAGGTGGGCTTCTACCCAGGTACAGATGCTGTACCACTGCTTCCCTCTGCACATATAACATAAAATATTATAGATATTCTCATAAAATGGATCAAAACACAATCACCTGAGTAAGCTACGAATAGAAATTTGCACATAGACAACATCAGAATACCTCCTAGTGCTGAAAATGGTACCACTTAAATTTTGTATCCACATAATATTGTTAACCTCAAATTTTTGATAAAATCCTTCAATAACACTGAAATACACAAGAAATGAATTCTCAAAATTCTTTTGTCCAGCTAACATATATATTCTATTTCTTTTAACATTGAGAACATTTCATTTATATGCACATGGTCAAATAGAATTGTATTGTGTATAATAACATGGGAAATATGCTTAATAAAAGTTACTTCAATGGTTTCACCATAAACGTAACATCCTGATACAACAATCATATTACAAAATTGATACTCAAGGAACATTTTGGAGAAAAGCACCTTGTATTAATCTAAAACAGCTTTAAGGGTATTCAAAATCCAATACACTCCACTTAAAACTGACCAATCCAATCATATCTAACCCATTTTAATTGGTCTCAACAATGTGATTGGAATGGAGTTATTCCTTTCAAATCCAACTGGATTGGATCAATAAACGGATTCACTAAATAGATCCACTTAAAAACCGATCCAACCTAATAAAAAAACTAAAAACAGACAGAGTACATAACAGATTATATCAAAAATAATATCATATATTCATGTTTGATTATAAAAGTTAAGAATATGGGTTTCCATTTATTATATTTATCGAAGATATTATTTAATGTCCAATATAGACAATATTTTATAAAATTGAATATTAAAGTGGACGAAATTGGATTGGATTACAATTTTCTTAAAATGAGTTGGATTCATTTTACTTTTGGTTGGATTGCAACGGACTGGATTCAATAAAATTCATTGGTTTTGAACCAACAAACACCTCTAGAGCAGCTACAGCAGGAATAAAAGCATTTTATTCAAAAGTAAAGAGATTCATACAGCAGTCCAGGGTTTGTACTTCTCCAAGAACCAAGGTATAATGGGAAGCAGAATCTTCTGTGAAGCAATGGATTCCATACATATGGGCCACATATTCTCAACAGCATGGTTCAGCCACCTTACTGTCTCAGAATCCGAAAGCACCTGAAAGTAAAGAGAAAGCTGTAAAGCATCAAAGCTATTGTTTGTTTTTCCACAAATCAGACCAAGAACACAAAACCCAGCTTTGGATATTCCAGAAAAAGTGGAAAGCACAAATACCCTAATCTTCACCCGTAAAGGAGAAACTTTATAATTTGATTATTTCCTTGTTTGTTAATAAATTCAAACAAAAGAAAAAACAAACGCTTGTCTACTGTTCAAACAAACTCTTTGGCTTTGTTAAAGTTTAATTTCAACTTTCCAATCCACCAATAATCTCAACCCAGATTCACAACAAATTAAAAGTACCCACCAATAAAATAATCAAAATTAAAAGTTGAAAATGAAACATCACTAACTAAAAATTAAACCATCCGTCGAAGAAATAATCATGAAAAAAATAATAATAAAAGAAAAACGAATATACCCGTCTCTGATTAGCTTGTCTTCTCTCTTCAAACTGCAACTTTCTCCTCAATCTCATCACATATCGCTCATGAACCTTGCAACAAACCATTCTCAAATCATTTACATCTTTTTACAAACAAACCAGATTAATGAAAAAGTTATAAAAGCCATAAAACAAAGCAACAAACCATTCTCAAATCATTTACATCTTTTTACAAACAAACCAGGTTATAAAAGCCATAAAACAAAGCAGCTGATTCTGATGAAGATACCAAGAAAAGGTAGATTAAAGAGAGGAAGAAAGCCACTAAATGGCATTGATTGAACAGCGAAAGCAACCAAAGAAGGAACAAAACAATGCCCACATGAAGCATTATAGAGATCTCCATTGTACTACTGCTCATCCTCACATAATCACCAAAACCAGATCCTCCAAATCAATCAAAACTGAAGCTTTAAACTGACGGCTTCGTTAGTTTCTTCGTAATTTCTGACACTTTGGCAGTTATCAGCTCCGGCTGGCCGTTTGGTCTTCTTGTTTGTGACGCAAGTTTACTGTTTAAGCCATTGCTGACTCATGCGAGTTGAAGACGTGTTTATTTAGCGTTAATTGCTTAATCAAAGTCGGTCCGTTTCGGCGGTGGGATTGGTCTGGATGATGGTTAGGATTAAGATTGAGATTGAATAGGACGGATAAATTTTATTGGATCGGTTAATCCGAAGATTCAAATTTATTTGATAAAAATATATTTTAACTCTAATATTATTAAATTAAGTTATTAATGAGTTAATATGATAAAATTTGTTTGATATTAGACTGTATTTAGGTTTAATCGATAAAAAATCATTTCACATGTCAATATTAAAGATAATTTAATAAATTTATTTATGATACATAAAAAATAATAAAATATAACAAATTATTATAAATACTAATTTATAACTATATTTAACCTAATTAAAATTATTATAATATATTTACGTCATCTTTTTTTTAAGTATGTATGAGTATGTCTTTTCGATATGAGGAATAAATAAAATAAGCTTATAAAATATCCCATTTTATTTTCAAAAATCATTTAATAATTCGATATTTTCAGTTATTTATCTTAAATATGCTTTAGGACCTTTAAATGATATTGAATATAAAACTTTGTTCATATTTTCGTATTATATTAAATTTAGATATTTCAAAATATTTGTTAGATATTAAATTTATAAACTATTAGTTATATTTTATGCTCAGAATTTATGCAAATCATGTTAAAAATATTGTTGTTTAACTTGAAAATAAAAAATGGTTTAAATGGGTTGGATTCGAGTAACAAGTTCAGTTAACAGTCATATTTAGGTTCCAAAATTTAGACCAAATAAATTAATTGATTGAATTTGAATTAACATAATTTAACATGACACGAATACGAAACGACTCGAAACTGCTCTAACACAACTCGTTGTCAGGTCTAGGACTGAATTAAACTGAGACTAAGAATTTGAGATAGGATTATATACAGGGCTATCTCATGTTTGGTACGATAAAGGACTATATTATATTATTAATGATAATTCTTAAGAAATTTATTTTAAAACATAAATTTGTTTAATATTATTCAAAATTAAATTGATAAAACTTAATTTAATTATTTATAAAATATTTTACAATATTATATTAATTTTATTTAATGATATAATATATTTTTTTATCACATATATATATATGAGATAATTCCAATTTGCCCCCTGAGGTTAGGTGAAAAGAAAATTGAGGACCTCAATTTTCTGAAACCTAAATTTGCCGCCTGAGGTTACTGTATCACCATTAGATTTAACGGAAAATGTATTAAATAGTAACTTAACGCTTTACAAACCATTTAGAAAAGTGTATTATAGTCTATTTTACTGCTTATTAACGTTAAATTATTATTTAATACATTTTTTATTAAATCTAATATTAACATTAAGTTATTATTTAATACATTTTCCGTTAAATCTAACGGTTTAATACATTTTTCGTTAAATCTAACGGTGCTACAGTAATCTCAGGGGGCAATCTTAGATTTCAGAAAACTGAGGTCCTCAATTTTTTTTAAGCTTAACCTCAGGGGGCAAATTAGAATTATCCCTATATATACCATAATTCCATTAAATTACTAATTGTGCTATAATTGTCTATATTATAATAATAAATTGTTAATTATATAATAAATTTATTTTATAATATTTTACTAATTTATTTATATTTTTATTTATTATAATTTTATTTTAAAAATAATATTATTCTAATTATTTATAAAATTTTTTACAATATTATATTTAATGATATAATGTATTTATATTTATCATTTGTATTTACAATATTATAATTCCATTAAATTATTAATTCTATATATAATAATTTTTTTCTCAGCAAAACACACGTAGAAAAAAGACTCTGGGGGCTTTCTTGATTCTAAACAGCTGGGGTTATGTTCTTTAAGTAAATCGTATCATCTAGGAATCCTATTAGTGGAAAGGCTATCATATCAAATCAAGGGTTACGGATCTCTTTCCACTACTAATGTAGTGTCTACTTATTGGGTCTTGAATTAAATTGGATAGCCAAAAGGGGAATCGAATTAATAGTTATAGAAATAGAAAGGGTAGAAGATACTTTGTATACAAAGTATAATGAATAGATCTCTTTACCTGTATGACTTAGATGTCTTATATTTTTGGAAAAAATGATTCGATTGATGGGATTTGGGATTTGGTATGATACTTATGAGATCGATGATATCGATAAGATTGATATTCAAATATTTCGTCTTAGAACGTATTGATTTAACCCCATCAACGGGACCACCACCCTATAGCATGTTGCCGCCAGAAGCGGAACCCCGTATTTGTTCTAGAGAATCTCCTAATTGTTCCAGAGCAACTAGAAAGAGATTCTTAAAACTAGAAAGAATTCAGTTCAGATGTGGGATACCTATCCAGAAGTTTTTACAACTCAATCATGTATGATGGAATCATCAAAGATTTGACTTTTATGAACTCTGTCTGTAATTCACTATAGGCTCAGGAAAGAAAGAGAAGATGTGTACGAACGAGATATCTAGCAACAAGAAGAAGGAAAAGGATTGAATAGAGGAACTCCCGAACATTTGGCGATCTCAGATGTGTCAATACCAATGGTGACTCATTATTTTGATGAATCATTTCTTCGGACAGAAGAAGATTATGTAAATACTTACTCGAAATTTCACTTATCAGATTCCATGGTGGAAGATACAATTTTTTCTGAAGAATTATCCATGATCTATGCATAATATCATGAAAAAAAATGGATACAAATTTTTGACTGCTACTTCGTATTGGCAATAGGTCTGAAAACGTATATAAAAACATCCAATTTAGATATTTGTACCCTGTCGAAGTAAGTAACCATGGCATATATGTTTGGAATAGATTCCATTTTGAGAGTTGAAAAAGCACTGTCTCGTTGAAAGGTTCTATATATCTGACCTTTCTCAACGCATTTCTTTAGACAAAGACTCCGTTTTTTCCTCTTTTTGGATGGAAAATATTTCTCGGAACATGGAGTGTGAATCAAACCCATGTTTGATTTGAAATTGAGATACTGATGCAAGTTCTTCTCTTCTGAATCAGATAGATTCATATCGGAAAGAGCTTGACAATAAGTTCTTTCAAAATTGACTATTTATCCCTCTATTAGAGGTGTTCCAGAAATGGCTGCGATCGAGTAAATAACTCTACGAACTAATAGATTGGATCGAACTGGAAAATGGAAAGATTTGTACAAGTTATACCTTTCGTCACCACTTTGTGGAAAATTGTTAGGTATGAATATGTTAGATACCTGTGACTCGATTGGTGAAATAGTATCTCTCTCCAAAAAAGCATGTTTTTTTTTTTTTACCGCCACACAAAGAAAATATTTTGTTGCGAATGAACAAGATATTAAGGAATTTTCCATACATAAAATCATAATTATTGATACGAGCCTTTTCCACATAAAAAGGAAATCTTTTGGTACAATAGAAGCAGAAGCGATGTGGATTATTCAGGAATCGTAAAAATTGGAGGAGTTAGATCTCGGCAGAATAAATCACGGAAAGGAACCTTCTTTTGATTTCGATTTATATATATATATACAATATAAATAAAGGGTCTGGATATTGATACAAATCATCTCATTATTCTTTGTAGGATAATACTTCAGTGGATTTTGCTTCATTTATCATTTAGCTCAATTTTAATTTAGGTTTATTAAATTTTAATAAAATTTAAAATAAGGAGTCTTTATGTCACGTTACCGAGGGCCTCGTTTCAAAAAAATACTACCACTGAGTTAAAAGGGCCTTTTGATTCAATTACTGAATGACTCACTGGGCAGATAGGATAGATCTATCTATCTATGTATATATATTATAAGTATATACAGTAGACCCATAGTGGTTAGTGGCTCAATCGAGAACAAGCATTTTTATTTCCTTAAGGAGTATTAAGTTTTTTATTTCCTTAAGGAGTATTAAGTATAGGGTAAATTTGGTTTATTGATATTGGATTTGATAAATATCAATGAAATAAATTGTTTCAAGACCAACCCTAATGGAATTGACTTGTGACTCCCATCAGAACGGAACAAAATTCATTTGATTGATATATGTACCTACAAATTCGACATAGATCCAAGACATTTTATTGAAGCATGTGATAAAGAGATTCGGTTTGTCCCCCTGAACAAAATTGTTAGAGAAAAAAAAAAACTCATTTTTGATAACTTGTTGATGCTCATTACCAGATTTTCAGGTTTCTCATTTGTTAATTTCCTGGTTTAGTGTGATATAAACCTTTGGTAAAATGCCCGCCTGTAACCCAGCAGATAAAGTACATTACATAGTCCGTTTTAGGGATTAGCGACTTACCTGTTTAGTGACTTTTACACTGGACGTTCCCAAAATTGGTACTTTCGAATCGGGTGAATTCAATAATAGATGCCTGTTGGTATTCTAGCCTTTCTTCTCCTTTCAGGACCTATCCGAAAGAGAATCCAATACTTCTTCTTCTTCTTCGTGAATATCGAAATAGGGCGAACCGCCTCGTAGATATCTTTCCTTTGGAACAAAAGAATTCGAATTAGGCTCGGTCAACTGAAATGTGTATTATCCATATAGGGGAAGATTAAATTATTAATTCTATATATAATAAATTTATTTTATAGTATTTTACATATTTATTTATTATTTATTATAATTTTAATAAAATAATATTATTTTAAATAATTATTAATGGTATGATAATAGAAATTTTTATTGTATTTTAATATTTATTTATTTATTTCCTATTTTATTATTATTTATATTAATTTTATCATGAATATAATATCGATTTTTAATATAAATTATTTTATATAGTTATTAATGATATGATAATATTCTATATTCTATTTTAATATTTATATAATAATATTTTGGTTGTTTATTTACTATTATATTATTATTCTATTAATTTTAATCACAAAATAATATTATTTTTAAGTATAAATTATTTAATATATTATTAATAATATGATAATCTAACTATTTATTATATTTTAATATTTATTATTTATTTAAAAAAGAAAAAAATAAAAATGGAGGTTGTCCTAAGCCTAGGCTCAAGGAGACCCACCTCTCCCATGGGTCTCTTTTAAGTCCCAGAAAATTAGGACTAAAGGGGGGATGGGGACTAAATGCTAGTCCTGGCCCCTCCCTCTAAAAACAAGCCAAACTGCTAAACACAAGTAGGGGTGTGCAAAAAACCCCGACCCGGTCCGGCCCGATCCGACCCGATCGGGTTGGTCGGGTTTTCATCGGGTTGGGGTTTTATTGTAACCCGAATCGGGTTGAAATGGTCGGGTTAAACAATATCGGGTCGTGCAAACGGGTTGAGATTTTATTACTTAATAAACTAAACCCGATGTAACCCGACCCGACCCGATCGGGTTGGTCGGGTTTATATCGGGTCGACATGAAATTATAACCCGAATCGGGTTAAAAATTTCGGGTTTGCACAGTATCGGGTCGTGATCGGGTTCGGAAAAACCCGACCCGACCCGACCCGTGTGCACCCCTAAACACAAGGATCATGCCAAATTTTTTTAAAATAGTCCAGTCCCTACAGATAGTCCCAGTCCCAACCCAAACATGGCCTACTTGTTTTCTTTTGGTTTCAGAAAAAAAGTGCCATAGCAATGAAGTTTTTTACTATTTATTATTTTCTCAAAAAGTTATCCCGCCTATGCTTTTTTAAACTTTTGTCTGACCGGGAATATATTTAGAACCATCACTGGCTTCGAAGATTCGCCTGTCTAGTGACAAACACGTGGTACTGACATGTTCTGAGCCTATGCCTTGTGGGCCCTTGATTTAAGAGAAAGTGGATAATTTTGCTATTGTTTTATAAAAATATTACTGAAATGGAATCCTTTTGTTTCATATAAATTTTAAATTGTGATAGTCCAATTCTTTAATAAAATATTTAAAACATAAAAATTTATTTAAAAATGTTAACAATAATAATCTACTTGTCTTCATCAAGCATTTTGAATCTAAGGTGTATTCTTTTATAAATTCAATATTTTTGTTTTCAATTGAATTTAGGAATATGTGGTTGATTTTGAATTATTTTGAATTTTGAAAAGAATATATGGTTGAGATTGAATATAAATTGCATTGAAAAATGTGCAGTACAGAAAACAGGAAGTGGAAACAAGAAAGAACAGAACCTTAAACTTTTCAAAAATTTTTCAATTAATATGATATCAAACTAGAGTTTTATTAATAAAAAAGTAATATATTCAGCCTTAAATTTTAAATTTAGTGGAAAAAAAGATTATCCCTAGACTCCTTCGTTATCTTCATCACTACACTGGTGTTTCATATTCAATGATCTAAACAAAATTTGTAACACTATCTTTTGATACTGTTATTTTTATTATCTATATTTTATAGTGCAACGAGTATCAAAAAATTTGATTATTTATAATAATTATAGATTGATTATTAATTTTATTATTAATGATTAAATTTTTAATAGAAACCCTTCATTAAAAATAAACCCCAAAAAAAGAAGTGTTAGAAGAAAGTGTTACTAAATTAAAGTTATCAACAAAAAAATAATAAAATGTATTTCACACAAAATTGGTTGTGTTATTATATTATATGTAAACAAATAATACTAACATATTTTTTTATGAATTATTTATTTAGCCCCCATTTTTCATCTCTTCGATTCCCTTTTTTATTTTTATTTTTTACAATTTTATCTTAAAATAAAATTATTAAAAAGGACAAAAAATTTAAAAAAACACATCCAATCATTTACCATAATAAACCCTAATTCTTTTAAATAATTACAGACATTTATATACTTATAAATTTTAACGCCTAAACTCTTAAATGTACAACTCAACTTAAAAAATAGCAAATTTAAGTCTTGATATTTATATATTATTTTTAAAGTCCTGAAGAAAGTAATCAGAAAATGATGATAAACATGTAAACATGGAGAATAAGCCAATGCCTATTTCACATGAGAAACATAAGACTCCAGCTGCTTGGCGTCACTTGCATGCTAGTTGCCTTTGTAATTTCCATGTTTTCTTACGCTGATAGTTGCAATATCAAGTTTAGCGCAGTTCTTTCATCAACTACAATGATTAGTTTTTGTTTTTTTTCTATTACCAAATTCTTTTTTTTTTTTTTTCTGGGAGCAGGCGAATGTAGAGCGAATCAGGGAGTTTCGGCTTTGTCATTTAGCCTTAAATTTCATAAGAAATCTAGATCTTAAAAGGTTCTTGTTTTTTATTCTTTAATTCCATGATATAACTAGGAGAATCTGCAACATAAAAATAGGAGTCACGAAAAACTTGACTATATATTAAACGAGTATTTAATAAATTGAATAAGATCTAATAAAAATGATAGAATGGTTTAAATTTTTAATTAAGTATATTTAAAAGTTAAGATTGAAGTGATAAAAAAGAGGGGAAATACAACAACTTTTTTGTACGATTAAACCGGCCTATAACAACAGTGGCAACCTTTACTAAATTAATATTTGAGGGTCCAGAGAGGTTTATCTAGTGGGCAGAGGCTCACAGGAGGGTAACTAACTGTGGATCACTGTTTATGATTGGCTTGAGTAGGCCATGGGATTGAATGTTTTGGACATGTTGCGTGCGGTGCGGTGTAGGAGATGGGAGGTATTTGAAGTTTAATTGGGTTGTGGACAAGAAATAAGAAAAATTGAAAAAATAGATATAATTAGAGGTCTTTAATGAAATTTGGACACATGCTAAAAAATTTTTATGTCATAGAGAGTTTCTTGACAAAAAGACTCAAATACCATTTGAAATTCAATTTATTCATAAACTCTTTATTTCCCTCTTTCCTTCACTTACCTCTTCCTATTTTCATAACCATGTCCTATATTCATAACAGTCTGTTGTTGTCCAGCTTTTAATACCCTTCAACACCGTCGAAAATGTAGTCCGAAACGTAGCAAGAGGAACGAGAACCTTATTCTTTGTTTGGAGATTTGGGGTAGATTTTAAGGATTTTGAATTTGAGGATTTGAGTTTGGGTTTGTATTTTGTATTTTTTTTGTGTTTGTGGGGTTAAATGAAGTGTTATTTGATTGATTTTTTGATTTGATGTGTGTGAAAATGGTGAAAATCGACGCGCTTCGTCGTGACGAAGAGGACACTCGACATGTCGAGTCATGTCGGATGTTTCAACCGACAGTCAACATCATCGTCGTTGTTCACTCGATACTAGACATAACGTGTCGAGTCATGTCGGATGTTTTAACCGACATTCGACATCATCATCGTTGTTCACTCGACACTAGACATAACGTGTCGAGTCATGTCGGATGTTTCAACCGACATTCTACATCATTGTCGGTGTTCATTCGACACTAGACATAATGTGTCGAGTCTTGTCGGTCCATGCATCCGACAAGACTTGACACGTTAAGTCTAGTGTCGAGTAAACACCGACGATGATGTCGAGTGTCGGTTGAAGCATCCGACAAGACTTGACACATCGAGTGTCTTCTTCATCACGATGAAACGTATCGATTTTCACCATTTTTACACATATCAAACCAAAAAATCAACCAAATAACACTTCATTTAGCCCCACAAACACAGAAAAAAATAAAATACAAACCCAAACTCAAATCCTCAAATTCAAAATCTCTAAAATCTATCCCAAATCCCCAGACACAGAATAAGTTTCTCGGTTCTCTTGCTACGTTTCGGACTGCTTTTTCGACGGTGTCGAGGGATATTGAAAGCTGGACAACGACAGACGGTTATGAAAATATGACACGGTTATGAAAATAGGAAGAGGTAAGTGAAGGAAAGAGGGAAATAAAGAGTTTAGGAATAAAATAAATTTCAAAGGGTATTTGAGTCTTTTTATCAGGAAAGTATCTTGTCTATGACATGAAAATTTTTCGGAATGTATTCAAATTTCATTAAGGGCCCCTAATTATGTCCATTTTTTTAATTTTCCCTAAGAAATAATAATAATGTTGATGCTCAGGCCTGGTCTGGCACTGAGCACCCTCAGTTGCATGTCGGCTACTTGGAGCCTTGTGACGTTGGGAATGTTGCCACATGTATCACGTGCCATCCAATACTTGCGGATGAGATTTTTATTTTATATATTCTTTTTAAATTATTTGTCAAGCATAAATAATTATATTAAAAAGAGAACTAATAATTTAAAATAATTTCTACATATGGTTATGGATTAAAGTAAATGTACACAAAGAAAGTAAAAATATAGGAAAAACTAGAGTGGAAGAATTGGATTAAGAGTTTGTCTTTTTGAATTGATATGCAAAATATAAGAAAAATTTTACAAATTACCGTTCCCTTTTAACTTATTATCATAAAAAAACATGTTTCTATTTTTTTGTATGAGAGACAATTCTATATTTTTTAATATTTATCATCAACCACCCCTCTACTAATTTTACAATTATATATATATATATATATATATATATATATATATAACTCGAATATAAAAAATTAAAATAATCATTTAATAATTAATATAATAAAAAATAAGAAAAATTAAAAAAGGCCAAATTAGGGAGTTTTACTGAAATATAGATATATCTAAACAAATTTTAATGCCATAGACACTTTGAACATGAAATGACTATAATGCCCTTATGAATTCAATTTATTCATTCCATTCTTTATTTCCCTATTCCCTCCACTCACCTTTTCCTATTTCATAACCGTCTCTTGTTGAACTTCCGATACGTCTCAACACCGTTTAAGCATTATTGGCCATTCGAAACGCAGCACCATGGAAATATGGATATAATTCTATTCACCCAAGAAGCAAGTACATTTGGACTCTTTCAGGAGAGAAGCAAGAGGAAGGAGGAGAGAAGTAAGCGCAACGTTGCAGAGAGAAATCGGGTAAGTTCGATTTTTGTTTATTTTTAAACTTTTTGCTTGTTTTCTTAATTGTTTGAACTGATATTGGCCTTGTGAAGATTGGAAATAATGCTTGGATTAGGCATAACTGAAAGATTAGAGATTGTATAAAGAAAATTTACAAATTTGAATAAAATAGGGATTTGGGCCAGATTTAGGGATTTTGATTGTGAGATTTGAGTTTCTGACCCTTTTTTGTGATTACTTTGTGATTGTGGGCTAAATGGGGTGTGATTTGGATGCTTTAGAGGTTGGATTTGTGTAAAAATGGTGGAAATTGATGAGTTTCGTCTCGATATAGACGATAGTGAGCGTCGGATTATGCTTCTAGCACGTCGCTCGCACTCGACACCATGTGTCAAATTTTGTCGGATGCCGTAATCGACACTCAACATCACGACATTTACAAAGACATAGAGTGTCGATTTCGTGTAAAATGACATCTGGTGCACCAAAACCATGTATCCAACACTCGACGACATGTAATTGGGGCAATGTCAAGTGTCGGTTTCATGGACTTCGAATGCAGCTGTTGGTTATGTGAAACCGACACTTGAAGAAAGTGAAAACGCGTTACGTTAAGTGTTGGTTGCATAATCCAACTTGACTGGAAGCCAGACAGGCAAATTTGATGAGGAAACGTTATTGGATTCTGAATCCTATTCTCGACGAGGCCAACATCTGACATAGTCGTATTATCAGATGTCCAACTTCCTAGATGTTCGTTCTAGTAATCCGGCATACGTTTCTTTGGAAACTCGATGGATTAAATCGAGCGTCGGTTCATTTCATCGAGCTCTGTCGAGCATGTCGAGTGTGTCGAGCATTTTAGAAAATTACATGTTGTCTCATGAACCAGTTCCACGAATCATCATTTTCAGAACGCCCAACTCCAAATGCTAATGAGTATATTTATTTATTTCCATCCATACAAGAAGCCAAAACATGGTAACTCTATATTTTCCTTTCAGAAAAGATCCATCAACTACGATAACTGGCCTAATTGATGTTGCAAATCCGGCAAGATGAGCCCCCATACTGATGAAAAAGTATCTGAAATGGTTATTGTCATCAGTTTCTAAAGTTGTCTTGGTTCTCGGCTTTGCTTTCTCAATCACGTACATATATTGGGGGAGTAGTATGAATGATTCTTTATGAGATCCGCGAAGTTCTTATAAAGCTGCCTCCTTTGCCCTCCATGCCTTGTTATTTGTGATATTAACACCCAATGACTCATGAATATCAAACATAATATGCTTTGGATGGTAATTCTTCATGCTTGAATGACTTTGCTCTTTATGTATTTGCCAATAACATGTGCAGTTGCCTGTTTGTGATTTGGGTGAAGTCCGACTCTAAAACATGTGTGATGGTTCTTATACTTTTTCACTTGGAAGAAATGGGAATTGGCTACCTTTGTGGCATGTAAACGCCATTTACAAGATTCAGCATGACATACGACCTCAAACCTTATTGCATTAGAGTTTCTTACCTTGAATTGAAAGTTGCGTCTTAATGCCAAATTTGATAACTTCTCACAAAGCTCTGTTTTATTGATAAACATCTGCCTAACTGCAAACTCAATCCTATCAACTATAAATGTTGTAGCATCATCGTCTACTGCGGATGATGAATGTACAATAGGTAACATTCACCTAAATGTGTTAGCCCGACGATTATCATTTTCAGAGCCCAAATTAGCTTCTTGATGTATAGAATTTGCATCCATTCCCAGCTCATTATTCAACAATGGATCTTGTTAATGTTCGTATAGCGAAGAAGTAGGTGTGAAGTGAATTGGAGAAGGAAAGGTAAACTACACATCTTGATTAGTATCATTCAAAACCTCCGTATGTTCATCATTAACAAAATGTGAACTGTTTACTTTATGCCCTTTAACAATAAAAGCATTCAAACTCTCACCCAAATCTTTAATACAAATAGTGCAATCATCATTCTTGTCATCACCATGCTCATTAACATCATCACTAGCATCATCATCATCTTCATCATCACCATTGTCATCATTAACATCATCACTAGCATCATTAACATTAATATTACCTAAACCTTCAAACTCTCTAATGCTATCAAGATGACATAGTAGTCTTAATGGCATCAAAGGGGGCATACCTTCTTCATTTTCACATAACACTCCAAATGACTCATGCCCTGCATGCCCTGAATATTGCTCAAAGTCAATGCCAACGTCATCATTCAATTGTGATTGTGCATAAATAGGAGTGGACTCGCTTAATTGGTTACTTCCACTTGCTGAGCGAAACAAAGAGGGATGAGAAGAACTTCGCCGCCTTGGTATTGCATCGAATCCTGACCTCTATCTTTGCTTGTCCTTATCTTCAACTTTAACAATTAGTGGTGTATATGACTGTTGGCCCTCTAAACAATGTTGTATAAAAAAAACAAACATCTTTGTCACTCTCAATAGGAGTCGGCAATGGCAGAACACCCTTAAAAGCGAATTGAACCTCTAAACTTATGTTATGCTTACAAAGATCCCAACCCATTTTAGTACTAATACAGTCAACCAACTCATTATAAGTAGTACAGCTACGAATTTTCAATGGCTTTGGCCTCCCATCGATATACAAATAACTACCATTCTCTTGCATAATCCAAGAACCATTTTAAAGAATAAATATACATAAAGTTTTTATCTTGCATGATAGAGACATATCATATAAGATCCATGGACAAAAAATAATTACAAAATTAAATAAATAGGCACTACAAGAAAAATGGGAATAGATTACGAAAACAAACAGTCATAAACAATGGTAGATAACAGAAAATCTATTAGTCATCTATGTCACTATCACTCATTCATGATAGTAAAAAAGTCTGTCATCAGCTTTGTGATAGTTTTTACATGTCATATGTCTATCACACTAGGAAATTAATTTTTTAATTAATCGCCTTGAAATTTTTTGGTGAAAAATTGACCTTTTTTTAAATTTGAATATTTTGGCGGCAAAATTGATTTTTTTATTCCTATTTAATTTTGGCAGAAAATTTTTGGCGCAAAAATTAGTGGTTAATTTTCTGGGTAAATTATGTTGTTTATAACAGAATTTATGATTAGTATTTTCTGTCACAATATTTAAATTTAGTTATGTAGAACTATGATTTTATTTTATTTTATTTATACATTCTTGTGTCTAAAATTCATTTACAAATTTAATAAGAACTAAAAATTAAAGTGCACATCCAATTGAGTCCAAAAACTTTTTATAATAATGACATCCACATAACAATATAGAGAAAAGTTGCATAGATCATGTATATCATTACCATTACGTAAGCTAAATCATTAATAACTATCAACAACAAATTGTGATTGTAATTCAAATCCAAAAGCAACAACAAATAATAGCCAACCAAATTAAAATTGGAGTTCACATAACAAATTTCAGCAACTAAGAGCAAACGTTTTATATTTGAATAGCTAAGCTAGCAAAACTCCTTTTTTTTCTTAGCAAAAACCGCAGTAGAGCTCCTCCTATTGCCAGCAAAAACCCAACAAAACTCCTCCCATATTCTTAGAAAACTCCTCCCATTCTGAGCAAAATACCCAGCAAAACTTCTCCCGTTCTCAACAAAATACCCAACAAAACTCCCATTCTCAACAAAATACCCAACAAAATATTTGAATAACTAATGAATGAAAAACATTAGCAGTTCATAATATGCATTTAGAGTATGAGAAAAAACAAAGAGCAAAGCTAAATAAAGTAGTAAAAAACATCAACTCACCTATGATACTCAATATACTAGATACAACGCCTTATTTGGTTCGTAGAATCGACTAGTGAATTTCCTCCAATTTCTCAGCGGCAATTTGCTGGCTAGCAGCAGTAACTGGGTTCTCAACCCTAATTATTTCCATAGGTCTTTTAAGGTTCTCAAGGAGGTGTGTCTATAAGAAGAAATTATATTTCACAAGGAAAATCTCAAATTTATCTACATGACTAGTCTAATAATCACATTAGAAGGGTAAAGAAAAATTAATTAGTACCAAATCCGTTAGTTTGCATATACCTCTTACTGAATAGTAGTTGCAGTTTGGCATGTGGTGGATGATGGTCTGCTCAGAGAGCCAAATCTAAATATAAGCTTTCTACAACAAGTTAAAACCAATAAGCAAGCCAAGCCAGGCATAGAACACAAACAATAATTAAAGAAAAAAGAAGCAAGATGAGAAGTAGGAAATCGGGCACTTACACTTTGGAGAAACCAGAAGATCAAGTTCTACAACCATAAAAGGAAAATTGAACAAAGGAAATGAGAATTAAAGAGAGGAAAAATGAAAAAACGCTGCAAATTTTGTGTGAATAAGGGATAAAAGAAGATTTTTTCTAATGGTTGGGTCATAATTCTCTAAATTTTGGATCTTGCCATGACTGCTCTGCTTTTGCTGTTCAAGTTGCTCTGATAAAATGAACATGATCAATTGGTCTCAAAATTTTAAGTTAAATTTAAGTTATAGAATGCTGTAATGCAGAAGCAAAACCATCTCAACATGAAAGTCTAAAATATCCTTCTATAAATTTAGCATCTCTTGACTGCAGTGCAGGTTTGCTTCCTTCTCTTGTAGCTCCTACAATGCCAACCAAAATCCAACTGTTTTAGCCAGTACATTTTTTGGATAACTAAGCAGCAAAAGGAAAATGACAAACTGATGATGCATCAATTTTTGCACACATGTGGCACTGAAAAACACAATCATAGCTAAAATGTTTACTTTTTTTTTTTAATTTTCTAAAGCACTAAAAGCTCACCAGCACTTTATTTGAGTGAACTGAAATTAATCAAATTCGATGGCTGTCATTGGATTTGTTGGCTTATAAATATGAGCCTAAATTGATTTAATATGGGTGAGAAAATGAATAACAAAAGATTGTCCCAAAAACCTCTACTTTCTCCTCTGTGTCGCTCTTTATCTGCTGCTGTTCTGCTCTTTGTCTTTGCTATTTTTGTTGTCTGTCTGAACTTATTTTTTTGCATTTTCATTCCATTATTTTTGGTGCTATTTGTGTGTCTTTGAGATTCATAAACAAGGCTGAAATCATAGCCAACAATATTCAACAATTGATATGCCAAAAAATTCATGGGTAAGAAGGATAAGGGCTAATTTTGACATCACCAAATGATAATAAACAGATGCTAACTCACAAAACTACATTCTAAGCAAGAACAATCATTGGACATTTAATGTATCCTTAAAATAAAGTAAAATTACCAACATAATAGTAAAATTACAAGCCCTTCAACATTAATTGATCAAAAAGAACAAAAAAGGACAAGAAGAGCCAATATGAGAGAGAAAAAGAAGAAATTAACAACTAATTTCAAATAGAAATTTATCCTCAACCATATCAAAACTTGACTCAATTCATGTTTAACCATAGCCATACATCAGATTGAAATACTTAGCATGGTATTCAAATTTTATCAGACATATGCATTTTGGATATTGTACATGGCTAATCGTACGAAGAATTGGTGGACATGTGCATCCATATCATAATCCAAATGCAACACACATATATATTACTATGCATGAGTGCTCAAATACAGTATGCTGGCAAATCTAAATTTAATATGATAAGAAGACCAAGTCACCATTGCATTCAAACATTATGAGTGGAATCCAAAAACATAATATTAACATAGTAACAAATGAAACGCACAGAACAAACTGTAGTAAAAACTCACAGACAGTATGCTGACCAATAAAAGGGATGGCTGAGTAGCCAGTTTAGAAATAGATTGCAGGGACACCAGTGAACCTTACCTTCTCGACATAAAAGTTCCTATTTGTTTGCACACCGAAAATAGCACGCACTCATTATTCCTAAATGAAACAAATGCTTATGAAACACTTGGAGCTTTTGGTGTCGTCCAACAGTGATGGCCTTTGAGAACTAACCATCTCAAAACATTCATCTTTTTGGAGGTTTAACAAAGAATGTCCACTTGATAGCTATAATAGAGGCAGTTCATGATCATAGTATAAATTTAATACCTTCTTCAATAGTTTTAACTCCAAGAAGGACTTCCACAAGACTCTCCACTTCCAACATCGCTCAAAATAAAGCATAATGGTGAACACATTGCAAACTGATGAAACTAAATTTGAAAGGCCCAACTTTAAAATTCAATGGCAAGAATAAATACATGAATATTTTTACAATTGATCAATTTCTCAAATAAATACCAGCATATTCGAACCAAAGATGAAGCTCATAGATTCTAATTTAACAAAAACAGTACACAAATCAGTGCAATTAATAGCCAAAAAAATTTCTCAGTTTCACAAAACGAAAACCAAAATTAATCTCGATCATTTCTCATCAACCAAACATACAAACACACACGCACACATAGTGCATACACAAATAAACAAATGATGCACACATAAACGTAAACATTGCAAGCATAAACACATACATAAAATTCCATATGCATCCATACACAAAATGAAATGAATCATAGACAGCTCCCATGTCAAATTCATTCTCAACCCTTTTAATCTACATGCCCTGTAGCCTAAAAAAACAAAAAACAAAATGCAGATCATTGAAGACTCACAATGGCAGCTGCGGATGGTAAAGGCAAGCAAGAGAAGAGGTAAGCTACAACAGAGGTGAGGGACCTTGAAGACTTGGAGACGATCCGCAACAAAGGAGGGCAGAGACGAGCTGCAACAAAGGTTGTTGGGGACTTGGAGGCGAGTCGCGACAGAGGAGGGTGTGGAGTAGAGGGCGATGAAGCAGTTAGTTACAGGAGTGGCTTGCTCATCCTAGACTAAAGCAAATCGGCGGATTGACGGCCTATACAAATATGATATAAACTCTTCAAATCAGAGCTTTGTTTAGGAAATTTTTTATTTATGTAGATGGGGAGGCCTATCGCACTACAAGGGTTTGCCGCCCGCTTCATCCAAGACGATGTAGTTTGGACGTTATCGTTTTCATTTAATTTTGTAATCCAACTTTTGAAATAAATTATAATAATTTTTAATTAAACACATATCTTATAATATTTTAAAATAAAATAATTTAAAATTTAATTATAAATTAAATAATTCCTTAATTTTTATCAAAAAAATTTAGAAAATGTGATTTTCATCACTTGGAAATTATAAAATAATTGTATTTATTTCATACAATTTCCATGCTCAAAAAAATACTTTTCAATAATTTAATATTTAAAATTTTATTATTTTCATATAGACAATAATATTATCTTTTATTTAAATATTTTTAGCAATTTTATTTCTTAATTTTATAATTAAAAGTAAAATTATATTATTTAATTAATATTATTATATTTTTAATTTCTTTATTTTATTTGAATTCAAAATATGAAATTAGTGTAATTTTTCACAACATTTAAAATTCGGGTTTAAATGCACCATTTCCTATTGCAGTGACATATATATTTTTATAAAAAAATTATTTGACGATAAAAAATGCTACATTGTGTTTTTAATTAATAAACTATTAATTTAAAATTTGGTCAAAAACGGTCAATAATAAATTTCTATCACAAAGTTTTTGATAGAATTAATTTCTATCACTATTCTATCATCAATTTTTGATAGACAAAAAATATATCACATGTACATCATTAAGTTTTTAATAGACCATAATTTTATCATGACTCTATCATCCTCTTATGATAATATGATTTTTATCATAAAATGTCAGTCATCTATTGTTTTTTTTCTTGTAGTACGGTCACAAAAACGACAATTTTGCCAAAAGCTTGACATATCTCGACAGAATCTAACTTGACACTTGATGCTCGACAAGAACTCCAGACATCCAAGAATTGACATATTCGACACTCGCCTCAACACACAATAATAGCCTCGACATACTCACTAGACACTCGACAATACCCCTCGATATGTCGAGCGTCGGTCTTATACATCTGACATAGCATATTGTTGTTTACTAATCCTTCCTGACGCTTGACATTTCATTTCGACAACATAGACTAACACTCGACACATTTGTCAAGCGATCTCGCTGGACTACGTTGAGTCTTCTTCCCCCTTGCCTGCAATACTCGATTTTTCTCTACAATTTACAATTTTTCGTAAATATTGACAAAAACTACACTATGTCTAAGCTTAGTTCACACATATATTTCTATTTTAAGCTAGATAATATGGTTGAAAGCTATGAAAACAAGAAATAATGCATTACAATCTACTTCAACATTCTAATGTCATTTAGGGAGAGATTAGAGAGAGTTGTCTTACCTTGTTGCTCAGCTTTAACTCTAAGATTAAACCATAAGATGAAACATAGGTGTTGAAGGGGGTTTTGGATAGTGGAGGAAAGAGGAATGACATATGTTTCTTCTTTCTTTTCAACAAAGAATGAATAACGAGTATTTTCATCCTTTCATGTGTAAAGTGTCTATGGCATTAAATGTTTTGAGAATGTGTCTATCTTTCAATAAAGCCCCCTAATTTGGCTATTTTTTGAATTTTCCTAAAAAAAATCTAATTCTTTTAATCCTTCTTCCCTCTCCTCTTTTTTCTTTCTCTCTTTTCTTTTCTGTCTCCTTTTTCTTTTTCTTCCTCGACTGCTTATTCTTTCCCCCCTTCTCTCTCCCCCCTATTTCCCTTTCTTTCTTCTCCTATAGTTGTGATTTGCAACCATCCAGATCAGCCAATCGTCATGCTGACGCCTAGCCCCAAACACCACACTTCCTAACCACAACACCATAGATAATCCAAAAAACCTAAATCATACAAAATTGATAACAAATCGCTTCCTTGAAGAATACTGGTTATTTTTTTTTTCAATTCTTCAACTTGTTTCTTTTTATGCTCTTTGTATATGGGATTTGTTTTATTTATGTTTCAACGATGTCGTTCTGGCTACAAATTTGCTCTATGTTATTCATAGCTAACTTTTTGCCTAATTTCTCATAAATTTCCTAAGTGTGGGCTGCTAATGCAATGCTTGGAAGAATAGGCAAGAAAATACCCTGCAACAAAGTTTGTTAAAATAACATCAATAGATTTCATTCATTACCCGGATCATAACCTTCAAACTCTATTGGTATACAACAATGGTGTTTTGAAAGTAAACTATGTGGGTTTGCATAGTTTTGGTCGGAGATGCACACCTGAGGGTGTGTTGTGTATAAGTGTAGATCATAGTTTTTATTTCCTTGGTCATGCACTTGACTTGAATTCAAAATGAATACAAAAATGTAAAAGCCTTTGACCCATGTTATTGAATTTGTCCATCCAAGCATGAATTATATAATATTGTTTGTTGAAGTTTCTGTTGTATATTGTATGTCTCTTTGCCTTTTGTCGTGGGGTAGATACCATGGACTAAAACTTATCATTTTGCCAATTCGTTGGATTTTCAGATTTTCTAATAGAAATGTGCATGACCATGAGTCTTATGTTGCTGATTTTTTTTTTTAAATTTTCTTTGATGTATATATAATTCTTATTTAGATTATTTTTCTCTCCCCAAAAACCAGGTGTTGCATTAGTTCTTTGTCAATCATATCCTATATGAAATGATGGCCAGAGTGGAAGTGATCTATCCAGAAAAACTATGATAAAAGGAGTTCGGAGGAGGCTTACAGAGAGAGTTGCGGTAGAGCATGAAGATGAGGATATGGATCATCAAAGGATTAGAATTTGAGAAATTTCTTGTGGATTAGCTGGAAGGAAGAAGAATTTTTTTTTTCCTTTTTTAGTGAGTTTAGGTTGAGGTTTTTATTTTGAGTTTTAATAAATATTTGATGATTTATTATATTATTTAAAGAAGTTTTTATTTTTCTATTATTTCAGAGGGGGAAGTGTCGACAATACCTGCTAAATGTATAGCACCACCCCATAATTTATTGACTTTTTTAGGATAAAAATGTCATTTCATCTCTAACTAGGTATTTTAATTACGCACATATTTTTTAAAACTTGTCTTAAGGGTATTTTGATAATTGCAGTGGTTTTAAATGAAAAATTGATGTCATTTAACAACTAAACTAATAAAAGCGTGGTTCATGATGAATTTATGAAAATATAGGGCTGTCTCTCACACAAAAGTGTAAAAGACGTTTTTTCATGATAATAAGCCAAAAGGTAAGGGTAGTTTGTGTGGAAATTTCCCCCAAAATCTATTGGGTTATTTGTTTGAGGAATAATATTATACCTACAATTTATTTGTAATTGATCTATTTTACAAGTTAAAATTAATAAAATTTTAGTAGATGGATAATTATTATGTCACGCAATTTAATCTCCTTCGTTTATTTTTATTTTTATTTTTACTCATGAAGTGATATTTTACTAATTCAAATTATAATAAAAGTTTAGCTGTAGATGAGTTTTAGAAATATTATTTTCTTTTGGGTCCTTAAAGAATTTTTTTTTTGAAATTAGACCATATTTCACTGAATGGATAAAATTGTCCTCTATTAATCAGTTTTTGAAAAAAATCAAACTAGGTACCACCACATCAATAACAAGTCTTAAATCTTAAACATTAATGTGTATCACATTAAGAATCTATAATTAAATCAATTATATGGAGTTCAAATTCTTGTTCATCCTTAGCTAATTGCCTTGCTCAAGATGGGGGCATAATAGAAGCTTTAGGCTGTGTTCTTTCTTGTTCCATAAACTCTGTTTTCTGTTTTCTATGTACTGCAATTCGAGCAATACATGTTCTTTTCTATTTTTGTAATAGGTTTTCACAATACAATTTTTTATATTTTTGCCCTTCAAATTTATCCTTATATATAAAAGCAACTTACCCTTCTCTCTCTAATTTCATTGTTCTATTGTCTTCTTCTCTCTCTATTTCCAAGTTCAACATGCCTTCCTCCCTACTTTTCAATTACTGTTCACTCATATCTCCTCTTGCATTCAACCACAATTTGAAATCCTGTCTCTATTTCATCGCATAATCACCAAATATCGTCTCCATTGTGTAGGTATGACTCCATACTATCAATTCCTACTATTTTTTCTATTCCTTGTGTGTTCATTGACTTGTTCAAATGATTCTCCACATATATTGTGCAAAACTTATTAGATCTTCTCTTTTGTTTTTGTACTCAGATGTTTCTCCATGCTTTAATTGGTGGGCTTTTAGATTTATGGTAGTAATATTGAGGATTTCATATTTTCATAGGAGTACTATTTATGATATGGTTCGTATTTTTTGGAGTTTCAAACTTTGCTATGTTCTTGTATCTTTCATTATATTTTTTACTTTTATTTACTTCAATGTAGTGCTTGTATGATTTGCAATAAGTTTCATAGTTTTTTATAACGTTATGAGAAGCTGAAAATAAATTAGTTAAATGTGTGAGAAATACATTGACAGTGAAGATCCTTTGCTTATAATGTAGAGTGGTTTTAGGCTGCTTAAGTGAGGGGAAAGTGGCCTCAAATAATGCCTAATCTTTTCTTTAAACAAATATTATCTGTCATTCGTTACATGTAACTACAATCTATTTATTTAATTCTCAAAATGGAACGGTTAAAATTTAAAAATTAAGAGACAATATTTTTTGGATTGAATTGACAAAAGCATGTATGGTATGTTGCCCTTGTTATCTTTTGCTCTTAATTTTTCACCCTGTTACAAGAGCATGCTTAAGTAAACTTTGTCACCATTACCCTATTTTATTAGCTTTGTTGGTGGCTTGGATTTTTCTTTTCCTGAAAAAATGTACTTATTTCAGTTACTAGTTTACCAAGGATAGATTTCAATCATTTGTCATAGGTTGGTCAATTGAAATGAACAATTGGGAGTGCATGTTTATGGTGATGTGATGCCATGTTATATTGCATGTTACAAAGTTGGCAAGTACCATGATTAGGCTATTTACATGATACATTGTTTTTTGTTTTTGTATTTTTGGTTTTTATGCGTACATATATGTAGACACTAGATTTTTGAGGCTTGATGATAAAACGAAGATGAGCGTTGGGTAATGGAAATCACCAAAATGCCATTGAAAGTCAAAAGAAGAAAGGTGGGAAAGGATTGATCGAGGTCTAAAAACTGATATATGATTTCACAAAATTATAGAAATTAATCCAAGAGGAGTCTATTTATGAGTCATATACTGTTGCAAAGCGACGAATGTCTAGTTTTCATAGAGATATACGGATCGCAAATCGGAGTTCAACTTTAAAAGTTCTGCGTGATCAAACAGATAAAGGTCAGAAGGAACTACACTGAAAAGTTGTAGAATAGGAAGGTCTAGTGAGCAATAACTATCTAGCTATTGACTAACAGCTGGCTAACTATCAGATTGTTGGTTGACAGTCTGCCAATAGTCGATCCGCTATTGTCCCATCAAATATGGAAAAATTTATTAGAAACCTTCCATATTTGATTCTCTCCTTCCTTTTTCAGCCTCAACTCTCTCCTATATAATCAAACCCCCCTTCTCACTTCCAATAAATAAAATTCATCTCTTCTTCCTCTTGAAGATACACTTGAGAATTCAAGGAGTCTTTTTCAGTCTATAGTTTTCAGGCGTTTTATATTGCCTTAAACCCGAAAAATGTACATCCTAAGAGCATTTCTCTCTTCTCCCTCCTCTTTTCTTATTTATTTTTCTTGCTTTAGAATAAACTTGTTTAGGTTTATTTATGCTTAGAATGAGCATGTTTAGGATTTATTTTGATGTTTATAAACATGTTTAGGATTTTATAGAATTGTTTAATCATTTGTTTGTTTTGCAAGATAGAAATGCTTGTCAAGGTAAGCCATTTTCCCCTCCTTTATCTAAAAACATGATTAGGAGTTTATTTTCTTTGTGACTTAGAATCATGCTTAGGAGCACATGCGTAGAATCATACTTAAGAGTATATGATTAAAATCATGCTAGGAAAATTTATGATTGCTTTGAATTATGCTGGGAAATAGCATATAATAGATAATAATAGCCATGTTTTACCCTTGGATGTTTGAATTAGGCTAGAATGCCATAATAAGAAATATCAAATTTAGGTTGAAGTGCCATGATTTTAGATTATGACTCTTTATTGAATTTTAATTGATTGATTATATTTTGAATTTATCATGTTTAGAAGTATAATTGTGTGATGCCATGAAGTGATGGTGGACTCATATTGATGGTGTGGGACCATCACTTAGAATAACTGAATACATGCTTGAATGATGCCATGAAAGAGGCTTGATAGACATTGAATAGATTCACATATGATGGTGAGGAATTCATTACCTATTGAGTCTTGAATTGATTATTTATATTTGATATTTGAATGTATGATTTATGTGAATGAATGAATGCTATATTTAAAGTGCTAAAAGTAGAATTTACTTTATTATTGAAGAGCAATGTAATCCTCTTCCCTATCCCCCATGTTTCAAAGGAAATGTAATTATATTCTCCACCCGCTTTCTTTGCATGAATATATATAACTATCTTAAATGAAATCAACTTATTTTTTTAATGAAGATAAAATCAAAAGTGTGGGCAAAAAAAGAACAACTTAAGTGGATTGTATAACAACATGAGTTATTCTTTTTGATTTACTTTAGTGGAGGCCGGATTTTGATCCTGGCGAGGCGAATGGTTTGTACCTAACTTTCTGAACCCATCTATGAAGAGATGAGAGTAGTTTATGTCCTAAAGCAAGGGATTGGATTGCCCCCATTCATTCCTCATTGGATAATTGTGTGGTGACTCCATTTCTTCAAACGTGCCCATGGCTCGTTTGTATTTCTTTGGGTCTCGAAAGAGGCTCTGATACAATGTCATGGTCGCAAATGCTCTGACAGGATAAAAGCCCCGTTCACAGTGGCAACTCCACTAAGGATAAGAGAAGTTGATTTCAATGGGGATACCAAATTCTAATACCTCATGTTGATATTTTGAGTCCTTGCATCACTACACTTTGCATAAAATGAGCACGAGTTACTTAAACTAGCCGTGTGTCATTGGCATGAGAAGTCTTTGGCTCCATTCAACCCTTAAACAACTTATGTTGATGTCACCACTTTTGAGCACGTACCATTGATTTGGTATAAAAAGAGACCTATCCAAGAAGGCATCTCTTGCTTGAAAGAGCCCAGACCATTGGACTCTTGAGACTCAAGTCCATGTAGATGAATCTAGCAACTTCCAATAGGATGAATATCCAAAACCCATATTGAAATGCGTGTCTATAGATGTAAATTCCTCATGGTTAGAATAACATTAACTCAAACCTCATGGAACTATGAACGACTGTCACATGTCAAGTCATCCATAAGAATAAAATGGGTCATGTGCCATGAGTTAATGTTATCATGACATTGAGAGCCATGTTATTGTAATCATGGAGAATCCAAAGTCAACTTAAATGTTATAGTTAGGTGAGAGAATCTCGCATTCCCATATCCCATGATGATGACTTGGGAATGAGGCCGAAAATTCTAGGTAAAGAGACTGGACCCACGTGTGTGGTAAAAATAAGGTTGGAAGGCTAAAAGTATATCTATATCCTTGTATGAGCATGCATCATATCATGCATACATGCATGCATGCATGACATTAATGCCTTTGTTTTGTAGTTATCATAGCTTGGGTTAGACGAGGTGGTCGTTTAACAAGACAAGAGGAGCCAATCATTGAAATGGTTACATCCAACGACAACAACAACCAAGAGATGGTCCAATTGAGAGCTGACATAACTACACTCCAACAACACATGGCCCAACTCATTGAAGCACTTCAAAATGGGCCTTATAGCATGAACTAATCGCTATACGAAGGTGATGGTAAGACTACCCAATATAGAGATAGGGGGAAAGGCCCAGCCAATCAAGATGAACCCAAATAAGTCAGATAGTTGGCCAAAGACATGGATAAGGTCTAATCCCTCTTGAAGAAGAAGGGACTGAAAGGGGTCGAAGACTTACATGACATCTTGCTCATTGGAGATAGTGATTTACCATAAAAGTTTCGTATGCCTGATTTGCCTTAGTTCAATGGAGAGGGCAACCCAAAAACTCACTTGAGATAGTATGCTACTATCATGGCCACCGCTCCTTTGTTAAAGGAGTATATCTTAAAGTACTTCATGCTGTCCATAGAAGATGAAGCAGTAGTATGGTACCATGATCTTCCCAAAAGAGTATGAAAAGATGGGAAGGAGCTTTCTGAACAATTTGTAGAGCAGTACCGCTATAATACCTAACTGGGGGTAACCTTGAGGGATTTGGAAACTACTTGCCAGAAGCCCAATGTAACTTTTTCGGAGTACCTAGTCCGTTGGAGGTCCAAAGCTGCCAAGATGACCACAAAGCCTACAGAGAAGGACCAGGTTCGTATGGTGATCAATGGAGCCCATGCCTTCATCAGTGATAGATTGGTAGGCTTTCCAACCAAAACCTTTGAAGACTTGTGTGATTCAGGCATCTGAGTAGAAGATTTGGAGACTAGGCAGAAAAGAAGCAACAATAGTTACCCTAGATGAAATGAGGGATAATATCATCAAGCTAGTAGGTCTAACACGAAGCATGTTGAGGTGAAAGCAATCATCCAACAAAGGAAGTTCAGTCGTTTTGAGGAGACCTTTCTCAAAGATCTTTGCAAGAATAAGAGTAAAAAAGATCTTGCAGCCATTGCTACCAAGAGAGCTTCCAAATCCATTATCAAGGAATTGGAGGCATCACAAGAAGTGTGAATTTCACCAAGTGATCGATCATAAGACAACAATTGCACTCGTCTTTGTCATGAGATATGAGACTTCATAGACAAGGGCCAGATTTTCGATCTAGAGCTAGCAAAGCCCAACATAAGAAGTAATCCACTACATAACTACAATTGGGTACCTCCACCAATGAACAACATGATTAGGTTAGGCTTAACTGAGGAAGAAGTGATGAACTCTTTTGAAGAAAAGGAAGGATCAAGTATGGTTAGGAGAGCCAAAAGAAGGGAGAAGTCCAAGCTTGAACAACAAGAGGAATCCACTAGAAAGGTGACCATGGAGATGAAAATCAAGGAAGAGAAGCTTCTAGAACCACCAATGGATCCCTCCATCGACCTTGTTGTCTTTATTGAAGAAATGATCAAGGATGTCTATATGACTTGTATTTGTTTCTGACCTCTTTGAAGAAGAGGACATTTTATATGTTTTAAAGCTCAATGCAATAAATAATAGTTTGCTTACTTGTTTGATGTCTATCCTAGTGGCATTTTGCATGATCATTTGCATTTTACTAGCATATTTGATTTCAACACCATTCAAACTCATGACGTTTATCCTGGTACAATTGAAAAACCCAAGAACATATGATTGCACTTGATACAACTCTTGAAGATTAAAGAAATATGAAAAAGTCTTCGCCTGGTTCTATGATGACATACTTGGAATCGATAAAAGTATTGTTAAGCACACGATTTCAACGTATCTGCATGTGAAATTGGTCAAAAAGAAGTTGAGAAGGTTGAGACCGGAATAAGCTCAAAAGATCAAGGAGGAAGTCTCCAAATAGGTTAAAAAACAAGTTTCTAGGTGTGGTGAAGTATCTAGAATGGTTAGCTAACATTATGCTGGTTCCAAAAAAGGATGGAAGAGTCTGAATGTGCGTCGATTATCGATACTTGAACAAGGCCTCACCAAAGGATGACTTTCCTTTGCCTCATATTGATGTGTTAGTAGACAGTGCTACCGCTAGTATGATGTTCTCTTTTGTAGATGGGTTTTCCAACCAGATAATGATGGCCAATGAAGACAAGATCAAAACGGTCTGCATTACAGAACGGGGAACCAATTGTTATAAGGTGATGCCTTTCAGGTTGAAGAATGTAAGGACAACCTACCAACGAATGGCGACGACACTGTTTCATGACATGATGCATAAGGAGATAGAAGTCTATATGGATGACTTGATAGTGAAATCTGAGACTCAAGAAAGTCACTTTAAAGCTTTATACAGATTCTTAAAAGGGTGAAGAAGTATAAGCTATGGCTTCATCCAAAAAAGTATCTTTGGTGTCATCTCAAAGAAGCTGTTGGGGTTTATAGTTGGTAAGAAGGGGATAGAGGTAGATCTAGACAAGGTTAAGGTGATTACAAAGATGCCATCGCCTAAGATAGAAAAAGAAGTTAAAGGGTTTCTTGAGAAGATCCAACACATTAGGCAATTCATAGTCAAATTGATGACAGTTTGTGCATCGAATTTCAGGCTCTTAAAGAAGGACCAACCAGTGGAACGGAATGATCAGTGCCGATAGGTATTTGAGAAGATTAAGAAGTACTTGCAGAATTTTCCAGTCTTAAGACTGCCAAGACCTAACAAGAATTTAATTCTCTACCTGGCTCTTAAAGAGGAGGCTATAGGTGCTATGCTTGCATAAGAAGATGAGAATGGCATAGAACATGCTATTTATTATCTTAGCAAGAAGTTACTACTATACGAGATGAAGTATAACTATATGGAGAAAACATGCTTAGTCATGGTATGGCTCTTAAAGAAGTTAAGACATTATTTTCAGTCTTATAAGCCTAAAGTATCGATTGAAGATCCAATGAAGTATCTTTATGAAGCACCATCTTAGGTGGGCAAGCTAGCAAGATGGCTGGTCTAGTTGTTAGTATTCGACATCAAATATATCACGAAGAATGTGGTGAAAGGAAGGATAATAGCGTGATTTTTTCACCATGAGTCTAGTTGACGACGATGAACCATGAGAGTTGGATTTCCCGATGAACATCTGGGAGTAATCTTGATAGTGGGATAGAGAATGTTCTTTGACGGAGCTGTCAATAAAAAACGGTATCAAAATAGGAGTTATTCTGGTCTTACTAACTGAAGAAGTCATCCCTTTTACTAGAAAGCTGGAGTTTAGAGTCACCAATAATATGGCTGAGTATGAAGCCTATGCCTTTGGTTTGGAAGTTATGATTGCGATGGGTATTGATGAAATAAAAGTGTTAGGAGATTTAAAATTACTTATCTAAAGAAGATTGGGATATATGGGAAGGAATGTTGAAACTATACCTTTAGCACATTAGAAGGTTGATTGGGAAGTTCAAGCAGTATACCTTCGCCCATCTTCCCAAAAACGAGAATCAGATGGCTAACAATTTAGCTTCTTTGGCATTAGTTTGGGTGAGTAGTCAAGAATTGCTAGTGAGACCAATAGTGATATTACAAGCATGGGGTTCTTGTTACATGGAACCCCATGTAATGAAGGCCGAGGGGGATGGGAAGCCATGGTTTTATGATCTGAAGAAGTACTTACAGGAAAGAATTCTGCTAGATGAGGCTAAAGAGAAAGACATGATTATACTACCAAGGTTGGCCCAACAATTTACTTGTCATCAAGGAGTGATGAACAAAAGAATACTAGAAGGGATACATTTGAGATTTGTCGATGAGAAAGAAGCTAGAAGGCTTATGGAAGAAATCCATAGTGGTCTGATGCTTGCAAAAAAAATAATAAGACAAGGCTTTTATTAGCTAGCCATGGAGACAGATTGTGTCTAATTTGTGAAGAGATGTCACCAATGCCAGATCAATGAAAATTTGATTCATGAGCCACCCTTGGAATTATAAGGAATAGTGGCACCGTGGCCCTTTACAGCACGGGGAATTGACATTATAGGCAAGATAAGGTCGTCAACCTCTAATGGGCATAGATATGTGGTGGTGGTGATTGCTAACTTCACCAAGTGGGTGGAAGTTAAGTCCTACAGTAAACTGGGGTAAAATAGATGGCAAAGTTTATCGACAAGAATATCATATGCATATTTGGTATGTCACATCACATCGTGATTGACAATGGGATTCATTTTCAGGTAGAGACTAAAGCCTTATTTGAGAATTATGGGATTGAACACCATAAGTCATCTCTATATTGGTCACAAGCAAATGGAGCAGTAGAAGTGGCCAATAAGAACATCAAGAAGATGTTGGCCAAGACGGTGCAAACATACAAATATTGGGCAGAGAAGTTGCTGTTTGTGTTATGGGATTATAGAACAATACCCAGAAGTTCAATAGGCATGACACCCTTCTCGTTGGTGTATGGTTCAGAAGCAATCCCACCAATTGAGATAGAAATGAAATCAGTGAGAATTCTAATGGAAGCAAAAAAGCCTGAAGGGAAGTGGGTTCACAATAGATATGAACAGTTGGCCTTGATTGATAAGAAAAAAATGAAGGCTAGATATCATATACAGTTGTACCAGAAGTGGATTGCTCGAGCCGTTAACAAGAGAATAAAGGCAACGAAGTTCAAAGAAGGGGAATTGGTCCTTAAAAAGCTAGGCCGGTAGTGTTTGATTTAAGAGGGAAGTTCAAGCTTAACTAGGAGGGCCTATTCATTGTGACAAAGGTCATGTCCTATAGAGCTGTCATCCTATTAGACTAGAAAGGAAATGAGTTCACTGCACCTATTAACATGGACAGGCTAAAGAAATACTATGTGTGAAAAAAGTGTGAGTAGAAAAAATAATTAATCAAAAAACCAGAAATGAGTAATTAATGACAAGAGTTGTCTCATTGTGCACATATTGTTTAAAGGACAAATGATTGTACTTTTATTAATGAAATGAAGTTGTTTGGAAAAAAATATGTCTTTGAAATGTGTTATTATTTTGTATAATGATAAAAGGAAAGCATCTAACATCTAAGCTAACAATGAAACTGTCAATGTCATCTTTGCCTCTTTGACAGACTATGAATAGGCTCATCATATCGCTCACACCATAGTTTAGCTCGAATGGCGTGATCAGAAATGAAAGCTTGAAAGCTCACCCAATCCTTATACCAATTTTCTGTCTCAAAGTCAGGATCATGAAATAGATTCCTCTCGATGGTACAATGAGGCCAAGAATCCTTCATACACTCGAGATAACGAGCAAATAGTCTCGTAATATCGAAAGTAGTCAGTGAATCCATGATCCTCTGCTTAAGTCTATACTATCGACATAGTCGAGTAGGATTGTAGAATGAAATATGAGTGAAACCTACCAAAGGCACGCATGCGATATAGGTCCTGACTGTCACATGCTCTAATCCCCACCCTGGATAGTGCCAAAAATTTCGAGTATACAGAATGACTTGAAGCAAGTCGATTCAAGAAGAGCATCTCTCTACTCTTCTCCTCGTATGAAGTCGAGGGCTATAATAGAAAATATCCCCTTTAGGCAGTGCTAGAATAGATAACCTCTCTTGTAACCAAATTTAAAAAAGAAGAGACAAAAGAAAAATAAAAAAAAACCTGATAAGTTAAAAACTTGAAAAGGTGGCTTAGCAAAAAATTAAGGCAAGCCCGCTATGCTGAAAACCCGAAAGGACAGCTTAGCAAAAAATTAGGGAAAAGGAAAAAAGAAGAAGAAAAAGTCCGCTGAGTTGAAAACCCGGAAAGGGCAGCTCAGATAAAAGTTAGGGTAAGCTCGCTAAATCGAAAACCCCAAAGGGCAACTTAGGCAAACACTAGAGTATTAAAAAAAAAAATGAACCCACTACATTGAAAACCCGAAAGGGCAACTTAGGAAAAACTTAGGGTTAATGAAATACTTGAAGAAGTAAAAGAATGCTACTAAACCTCTAACTCGGATCAATCCTGATGTGATCCAGTCCCATCTTTGTTTTAGCAAGAATCAATAGAATGACTGTGAAACCGGGTCCCATATGAGGAATGATGATCATAAGATGTGGGTCGCCAATACCGTCTAGTGAAACTAGTAGAAACTGCGCAATAAGGCAGAATTGAAGAAGGCAAAGCCAACTGGACAAGGTCCTATCCATAATCTCTAATAAAAGGATAATGAAAGACAACGTCACTCTACCACCTCTGGTGTGAATACCCATAGTAGAAATTGGAAAGTCGAAGAAGTTGGTAAGATCAGACATCGATGATGTCTCAACAGTAGGTAGAATGATGCTCTCAAAACTGGACGAATGACAATCAAGTATGGCAGAGAATTCCTAATATAGGGGGCAAAGCTCTTGCCCATTAAAATGGAAGACGCAATCATGAGGATCCCTGAAGGTCGTACATTCCTTGAGAAAAGGAATGTCAAGCTTCACATGACGAAGAAACTTCAAATTGTACAGACCACTAGATTCGGGCCGTTTCTAATCATCATCCTTTAAAAGCTTTAAGAGAGGCTAGAGAGTCTTAAGAGAGGCCTCAAACATATTGAATAGCATGAAGAGGCATTGAGAAACATGAAAGAAACCTTGAGAAACAAGAGGTGGAAGTACAAGAAGGTGTGGAGAAACAATGGAGAGAAGTAGCATTTAACTAGTGTAAAAAACAAAGGAAAAAAGGCAAGAGAGAGGTAGACCACTGGCAGGCAGTCAAAAGATTGTCGATCAACTATCTAATCATCGATCGACAATTGCATGACAGCTAATCGACGCTTTGACAGCTGCTCGACGGTTGTTAGGGTAAAAAGCCCTTCAATTCCTTGTTTAGTGCATTTTTCAACTTCTAGGGTGCGTATCAATGAGCAGTTTTGAGCACGTGATTTACAGATTTTGTAATTTTGTTTAAAATTGAATAAATATTAATGTAAAAATAAATTAAAACAAATTTTGATGTAAATACACACAGTTTGAGAAGCACTATACAAAACTAAAAATAGATAATTTTCATTAAGTCTTTGGATTTTAATCATACAACTTATTGCTTTGATTATACAACATAAAAAGTTGTGATACAAAGTTTATACATGGAAGCTAAATGAATGAAAGGAAAGAAATCAACAAGAAGACAGTGATGGTGACAATCCCCACTCATCATTACCATCATCATCATTATCAACAGAGAAGACAACAACCTAAGCTTGAAGGCACTCAATCTTTGGTTCTAAACGAGCATTCTCTTGATGACCTGTCTAATCTAAGCAAGAAGCATATAGTAAAAAAAAACTATTAAAATAAAAATCATGCATACATGAAGCATAGAGTAGTGTTTTACCTGATACTGGTGAGACATATGCAAGACATACCTATGAGAAGCAGTTGCATTCGGAAGACACGCTCCTTGGAAGATCGTGGTACCTACATTGCATTGCATTTTATGACTAACAAATGTTTGAAGAATAACAAGAAACTTGAGGAATCAGTAGTCAGAAGACTTACCAGAGTGTTATCATGAGGAACGAAAGGAAAAAGCCTTGACAGATCCTCAGTGATCATATGACTGCTAATATGTTCCTTGGCATCCTATATGTAGACTACATTGCTGGGGTAGGCCTGGAGATCACCAATCACATGACCAGGTGGAACAGTTAGAGCAGCTGTAGGGGCCAGAGGCAGACATGGTTGTTTAGTAGTAGTAGCAAAAGAGGTAGATGTGCCAATACTAGAAGAAGAAACTCTCAATCTCTTCCCACGAGGGGCGAAAGAACCTTCAACACGGCTGAAACTAGTAAGAGAGTGAGGAATCTCATCAGCAGATCAAGCCGGTCTAGTATACAAAAATGTTGCTCAAGCCCACTCTGTTTAAGAAATTGTCATCACTAGGAACTCAACCTCACTTAAGTGAATCTCAGCCATGTAATCTGGCAAATTTAGCTCTATAGTGAAGTTAGCTGCATCTATCATTAGAACTGGTAAAGATAGAGGAATCAGACAATGCTTTGGGAGGAATCGGACGACGCTTTGGGCCTTTGGGCCTTCGAACCAATCTCGGATGTGGTGACCCAAATACCAGATCATGCTATCTACGCATGGTAGATGAATGCGGAGGTGACCCTTATAGCAACCAACCAGCCCTTCTCAGGCCCCCACCACTCAGAATGAATCTGCGAAGAATAAGAAATATGGTGAGATGATGATATAAATGAAATACTAACTACAATGTCTTTACCTTATCCCAGGTCATCAAGTGGATGTAATCACAGAAGAAGTCTAACTTATGAGATCTCTTGAGCTCTGCACAACATGTAGCCCACCTATTCATTTATGGGAAAGAAAGTCTTGACAACTAGGAAGTGGGAAAGGTATGATGCCTAACTCATAGGCCCACATCTATCACAAACAAGACAGAATCAAAAATAAAATTCAGATAAACAAAACACAAAGGTGTAGAAGACGAAAGAAATTACCTCAAGAAGTAGAGCAAAACCAAAAATCACGGTAACACCTCGACAAGCACGATCTAAACCGAAATACAACTGACCAAGAGTAGCACGTCCCCAGTGAAAAGTGCTCACTCGATCAAGATCTTAGAGGGCAAGAAGTAGAGTCAAGAAGGTTCGACGCATTCGCACAAAGCATCGAACCAAGCAGATACACGATGAAGCTCGTGTATACTAGTCCACATGATTCAAAGTAAGGTTTGATCTCCTCCTCCAATATTTGTACAATGCAGTGTACTGAATCCCGATGTTGTTTTGATCTTCACCTTCCTTGCTTCATTCACGTGCCATTCTTCTTTTTTCATCCGATTAGCCTCCAGTTTTCTCTTAAGTGCTCGTCTCGACTTCCTCTTTCCAATGGCAGGTCATCCAATCCATCTTTACTTGAATGAGAGAGATTCAGTTTGGAAATCGACATTGAAAGGTCTTCTAAAAGATCAAGTGGTCAGACCGTCGGGCGGCTGTTGGCTAAGCATCGATCGGTAGTCAGACCGTCGGGCGTTATTGGTTAAGCATCGACCGACAGTTAGATCGTTGAGCAGTTATTAGTCAACAGCTGGTCGGTTGTCCATTTAATGAGGGGCAAAAACCTAAAAGAAAGAAAAGAAAGAAGAAAAAAGAATGAAAAAAAGAAAAAAAGAAGAGAGAGAAAGAAAATAAAAAAGGAGAGAAAAAGAAGAGAGATAAAACAAGAGAGATAGACAGAAGAAAAAAAAGGAAAAGAGGAGAAGAAAAACTCTACATTGACCTTAAGACCAAAGGAATTTTCGAACAAACTGGTGATAAGCACTGGCCATGGCAATAGCTTAGCAACTCATAAGGAAAGAAGAGTAACATTAGGTGATAAAATCTTCGACCAGAATTGCATGGAAGAATTCGTCCAGAAACTAGAAAGCAGTTTGTTGAAGAATACACCGAACAAGGTAAAAACTTTGAGTTAATTTGAAATCATCAAGAGATGTTTGATATTTTACAGGAATTTGCAAGTACGATGGAAAGATCCCCAATAAGTCCAAGGATCAACAATATGATATGAACCTCCCCAGTGAGGGGCCTTATGAATGCAAAATCTGAAGAGATCAAGAATGAAGAATGCTCAAGCATAACGAATCAAGAATTTTTCCCAGTAGACAAGAAGAAATCAAGAAAAGAAGAATAAAGAATACTTCAGAGAAGGGCATGAAAGCCAATGAATACAAAGTCTTAAGAGATCAAAGAAGAATGAATAGTAATTAGTTTGAAGAATGAAAAGGTTTAAAGACAAAGCAGGGCATGATAGACGTTTTCCTAATTGGCATGCATTAGAAAGAAACTCTAAGAAGGAGGTACACTTATGAGTGTTTTAAGCTCTTAGAAGAGGCACAAGTCCTAAGAAGAGGTGTACTGAAGAGTGCTAAAAAACCTAAGAAGTAGGTGCACTTAAGAGTGTTTTAAGGCCTTAGAATAGGCATAAGCCTTAAGAAGAGGCGCATTGAAGAGTGTTGAAAACCCTAAGAAGTAGGTGTACTTAAGAGTGTTTTAAGCCCTTAGAATAGGCATAAGCCCTAAGAAGAGGTACATTGAAGAGTGTTGAAAACCCTAGGAAGTAAGTGCATTTAAGAGTGTTCAAAGCCTTTAGAATAGAAGTACCGAAGAATGTTAGAAACCCTGGGAAGTAGGTGAACTGAAGAGTGTTAGAAACTCTAATAAATATGTGCAATAAGGAGTGTTTTATCATAGTATCATAAAGATGCTTTCTAGCCCTCGAATGGGCACCTTAGCCCTTAAGTGGGCATACTGGTCCTTGAAAAGGCACATCAGCCTTGAGAATAGGTACATCGGCCCTTGAGTGGGCATATTAGCCCGCAAGTGGGTATATTAACCCTTGAATGGACATGTTAACCCTTGAGTGGACACATCAACCCTTGACTGGGTACACCTTTTTGTAGGAATGAAAAAGGAAAAAAGATGATAAGAAGTCTAATAAAATGCAAATGAAGGCAAGGATGCCAAGATGAGAGGAGAAAAGATAAAGCCAGAGTACCTTGTCGACCTTTGTGTCTCACAAACTTCTCTAAAGTAGGTGGCAAGCTATAGACACTAGATTTTTTAGGCTTAATGATGAAATGAAGATAAGCCTTAGGCAATACAAATGATCAAAATGCCCTCGAAAGTCAAAAGGAGAAAGGTGAGAAGGGATTGACTGAGAGTCTTAAAAGCTGACACATGATTTCAAAAAATCACAGAAATCGATCTAGGAGGAATCTGTTACTATTTCATATACCATTGTGAAGCTACAGATGTCTAGTTTTTATAAAAATTTACGGATCACAAATCGGAGTTGAACTTTAAAAGTTATATGCGATGGAACAAAGAAAGATCAGAAGGGACTACACTGAAAATTTGCAAAATAGGAAGGCATAGGGTGCAACAATCGGCCGACTATTGATCAACATTCGGTCGGCTGTTACAGTGTCAATCAGTTGTTAGCCAATAGCCAACTGGTTGTCAGAGTGTTGGTTGATGGTCCGCCAATAGTCGATTGGCTGTTGTCCCATCAAATATGAAAAATTTCTTTGGAAACCTTCCATATTTTATTATCTTCTTCCTTTTTCAGCCTCAACCCTCTCCTATATAAACAACCCCCCTCCTCACTTCCAACACTTAAAATTCATCTCTTCTACCTCTTGAAGACACACTTGAGAATTTAAGGAGTCTTTTCCAGTCTAAAGTTTTCGAGCGTTTTATATTACTCTAAACCTGAAAAAGGTACGTCGTAAAAGCAGTTCTCTCTTCTCTCTCCTCTTTTCTTATTTATTTTTCTTGCTTTAGAATAAGCATGTTTTGGTTTATTTATGCTTAGAATAAGCATGGTTGGAACTTATTTTGATGCTTAAAGCATGTTTGGGATTTTATAGAATTGTTTAATCTTTTATTTGTTTTGCAAGATGTTTGTCAAGGTAAGTCATCTTTCTGTCTTTCATCTAGAAACATGATTAAGAGTTTATTTTGTTTACAATGCTTAGAATCATGCTTAGAAGCTCATGTGTAGAATCATGCTTAAGAGCACATGATTAGAATCATGCTAGAAAAATTTATGATTTCTTTGAAGTGTGCTAGGAAATAGTATAGAATAGGTAAGCATTACCATGTTTTACCCTTTGATGTTTGAATTAGGTAGAATGTCATAATAAGAAATATCAAATCTAGGTCGAAGTGCTATGATTTTAGATTATGGCTTTGTATTAAATTTTAATTGATTGATTTTGTTTTGAATTTATTATGTTTAGAAGTATAATTGTGTGATGCCATGAAGTGATGGCGGACTCACATTTATTGTGAGGGACCATCACTTAGAATAATTGAATAGATGCTTGAATGATGCCATGAAAGAGGCTTGATAGACATTGAATAGACTAACTTATGGTGGTGAGGAATTCATTATCTATTGAGTCTTGAATTGATTATTTATTCATATTTGAATTTATGATTTATGTGAATGAATTAATGCTATATTTGAAGTGCTAAAAGTAGAATTTACTTTATTGTTGAAGAAAAATGTAATCCTCTCCCCTATCCCCCAAATTTCAAAGGAAATGTAATTCTATTCTCCTTCCACTTTCTTTGTATGAATATAACTATCTTGAATGAAATCACCTTATTTTTTTTAGTAAAGATAAAATTGAAAGTGTGCACATAAAACGAACAACTTAAGTGGACTGTATAATAACATGAGTTATTCTTATTTGGTATACCCTAGTGGAGGTCAGATTTTGAACTGGACGTGGCGAATGGCTCGTACCTAACTTCCCGAACCCATCTCCGAAGGGATAAGGGTAGTTTAGGTCCTGCTGCAAGGGATTGGATCACATTCATTCATTCTCAATTGAATAATTAGGTGGTGACTCCATTTCTCCAGATTTGTCCATGATTCATTTCTATTCCCTTAAGTCTTGAAAGAGGCTTTGACACAATGTCTTGGTGCAAACGCTGTGGCAGGATAAAAGCCTCGTTCATAATATAGCAACTAGCAGTGTGCCTATACATGACCTATTTATAGGTGTGATGGTTAGTTGATCTCATATTTATTCGTATCCTCCAAGGTTCACATACTAGTCTGGCTGAATATATATGCTTGTATCATGTTTTTATTCTCATTTTTAGTCCATCCAATTGTGAAAGTCATGAACTTGCAAGCTCTCTATTGCACTTTTCACTCTTGATTGTTTAGCTTGACTTTACAAAACTACCTCTTTGACAAGTTGATTCTCTAGTCTTGCATTGGAATGAGGTAGGTGGTGCTCAGACTAGACTAATTCGTATCAGGAGATTTCTTCAGGTGTCTTTCTAGATGTGAAATGTTATCATTAGTTTAACTATATAATACATCTTCATCAAATAATAGGATATAGCCTGTTTAGGCTTTTTTATTCAAAGGCTTTCTACTTTTTTTATTGTCTCTTATGTAAGTTTATTTTTCATAATAAAGCTTAAGTGACGGAAGTCCTTTGATTTTTCGTAATAAAGCTTAAGTGACGAAAGTCTTAGAATTCATTATCTTGTACTTCCTAACTTAACAACTTAAGTTGATATAATAATTCAGAAAAAAAATTAAAGAAACCCGACAGCAATTTTTGCTCTCATTATACTTAAACATCTTATTTTGCACTATTTAACTATCGAACAAATCAATTTAATCATTAAAGATCTTATTGATAGAGTAACACTTTATTTTTTTAGGCATTAAATAAGTTATGATTTAGTTCTTTTTCAAAATAATTTCATTATGTTTTTAAATTTTTCAATGATGATGTATTGAAGTCGATGAAGAAAGGTTTTGGTTTGCTATAAGTTCTAGAAGTATTAAATTATGGCCCACTATTTTCTAAAAATTTAAAATTAAGAAAAAAGCTTTCTACTTATCTTTTCATTTGTGCACTTTAATACTTGGTTGTTAGGCTATTGAAATGGAATAAGTGCACTACTTCTGTGTATGTGTTTATTGACATAGAGAAATTATTTTTTGTGTATATTTGTGTGCCATAAGGAATTCAAGCTATGGTTGAATATATATAAATTGAAGACAATTGTGAAGTATCTCCATTGAATTGCTAACTTGCATCTTTCAAACCAGGGTTTACTGATTGCTTGGTTATCATTTTCTTTAGTGTTAGTCTCATAGAGAAAAAACCCTGCTGACTATATCTAATTTAATATTGTTGTTCACATTGTGAATCACTTTTATTTTTAAGGGTTTTAGTTAAGGAAATAGTTAAAGAGTGAATGTTAATTATTTGTGCAAAAGCATCTAATTTAATATTGGGTTTTTTTTATTCAAGTTTGGACACCCGAAGATATGTATGAACGAGACTAATAAAAAATATTTAAAATTCTATTGTAGGTACGATTTATAGCCCTAGTCCTGATCTGTTTCTTCAACTGTGATTAATTATAAAACGGTACCTATAACTCAATTACTTCCATAACTTAAATTTTAGTTTAGTTAAACTTGTCAATGCTTATGTATCATTAATGTTCCCTTCTATTTTGTAGTATTAGTTATAACGATATGAAGTCAACTATCAATGAACATGATGACCAAGCTAAATGGAACCCTAGGAAAGATTTTATTATTATTCGTTTGTGTCAGAAGCATGTTCTAAAAGGTGAATTACAAACTTCAACATTTTCAAAGAAAGTATGGAGTAACATTTCAGAGGAAATGTGAAACAAAACCTAGCATTGTTGTTCTGTATCTCAATTGAAGTCTAAGTTCAACTGATTTAGAAATAAACATCGTTGTTCTTTGATTTGATTACATCCACTGGCTTTGGTTGGAATCCTGATACTAATACAGTAACAACATCTGAGGATGTTTGGGAGGAGTATCTTAAGGTAATTCTTTTATTTAGAGCTACTAATGTTTATTTTTAGTTAGTTAAAACACTAACAACTTATGTTATATGCAGAAAGTTCCATCTGCAAAACAATTTAAACGAAAGGGGTTAGACCACCATGACATGTTGGGAGTTATATTTAATAGTTCTATTGCAAATGGTGATTGAAGGTTTTCTTCAAGACATGCCCCAACCTCAGATGAGGACTAGGAAGTAGAGGACAATTTTATGAACTTTGGAGTCCATGTTGATGTTCATGACATAGATAATGATGAGGATGATGACATAGCTATAGGGTCTATTGCTGAGAAGGCTAGAAGAAAAAGGGCACGTAGGGCACCTAATAGGAAATTTGAACGTTCTTCAACTTACAACAATGATTAGATGGACAACTTCTTGAAAGTAGGTAGTGACCTTATGAGTCAAAAAATAAGTCAAGGAAGTAGGAGTGGCCCTTTAGGGGTATCACCACCACAAAAGAATCCAATTCAAGAGTGTATTGATTATGCACTCGAAATTGACAAGTATACTAGTCGCATAAGTAATAAAGTGATGAGTAAAATATCATTCCCGCGAGGATTGATTCTAATTAAATTTGTTATTAGACAGCAACAATAAAATAAATGGGGGTTTTGTTATTAACTAAATGAAATACAAATGTAAATGAAGAATAACACAACACAAAGTTAAATGAAGTGAGAAATAATCAATGGAAAAAATTTGGTTAAGAGATCATTCTCTGCCACAAGATATGAATTTACGAATCAACTAAAGAATTGTCATCTAATTACAACATTAAAAATATCAATCATAGATAACAACAGGCTCTGTTATCCCAATCTTTCCTTACTTTGTTGTTAAATAAAACAAACTCTTTATTTAATCTCTATCCATTAAACAACCTAGAACAAGCTCTCTAAATTTAATTCAATAGAAGTATTACGATAAGAAAGATAGGTTGATCTAAACAATAAACACACAAGATCAAATTATTTAATTTAGGCTATATTCTCCAATTGTTATCTCTGATAATAATTTTGCTACTAATGATTAAAAATTCAAGACAATTATGGATAAAGATTTCTAATCCAGCAATAGATAATAACTAGATTCTATTTAGTTGGCCACTTAAATAAAACCAGCAAGCAATCATAGGCATTGAATACAGGAAAATACAAGCAACTTCAATTAGAGAATTGGATAACAATTTCTTGAACAATCAACGCATAAAAACCATATCTAGGGCGTTGAAATCACCCTCAACCAAATCAAATTTAGTTACACATGTTCAAACACAACATAAATATAATACAATATAGAGAAATTCCAGAAAATGAAAAGGAACGGAAACACTTAGCAAATCCTTTGAAAATCTCCTCCGTAGATGAATCTCCTTAGGATTGTAGTTACTCCTCTTTCCAAGCCTTCTTTCTCTTTCAAGAACTCCAAGAGATGTGAGAAATCAAGAGATGTAGCCTCGAACTCGTTTTCCCTATTCTTGTTATGAAAAGAAAACCCTAAAATATGTTTATATAATCTGCTACACTAACCCTGCTACAGTGCCCTTGAATAATAACATGCTACAGTGATTTTGAAATTACAATTATGTACTACTCACACCATTTTGATCATAACTTCTGGTACACTATATGGATTCATGAACTATAAATTTCTCTAGAAACTAGACTTCTAGAGCTTTCCAAAGGTATATAGCACATTATCTATTTCATTGTAGATCAATACAATTAAATATGAGAATTTGGTTGACTAGCAAAGGTGAAATTGAAAGGTTTTACTCCACTTTGGTACAAGCTCCTCCAAATTCCTACAAACATCAAAACCACACAAAAACATAAAAATACCAAGGAATATAGCAAAGAAACATAGACGAATTGATATGAAAATAATATGTAAAAAGACACCTATCAAATTCTCCCACGCTTAGACTTTGCTAGTCCTTGAGCAACTAAAATGATAGGAAAACAAAACAAAGTCTAAACAAATCACAAAAAAAAAAAATACATACAAATGCTTCAACTTGCAAATAGGCCTCAAAGATTGCACTTAATTATAACTCAAGGAAAACTTCAAAATTATGCACTTGATCATAAATTTCATCTCATAGATTAGTTCCGCTCCACTTCAATTCCTCAAGAGTGTGTGTGTGTGTGCGTGTGTGTGTGTGTGTGTGTAGAGCCATTCTCACCTAATCACTTGTAATCCAGATGAGTTTATGCATAAAAATGAATGATATTTAATAGTGGAGATGTGCGTATATATGAACTCTATATGCCTACTTTTCAAGTCACTCTCCACTAATGTAGACAAGCACAACACTAAATATCAAGTAGGGCTTTATTAAGCTTGTAATGTTTAACTAGGGTGAAGGTATGATAAAGGATAATAATTTAGCTTAAATCACCCACAAACACATAAATAATTCAAGACTATGTAGAGCTCAACCCCATAACATAAATTCGTTTCAATTCACCAGGTGACTCCCCCAAGCTTATTTACAACACTCAATCTCTTCTTCTTCTCTTTCTCTTTTTTTTTGTTTTTTCATTTTTTTCAACTACCCTTCCCCCACACTTAAACAACACATTGTCTTCAATGTTTAAGTATATGGAAGATAAGTATATATTTGTTTTTTTTTTTTGTACAAACACCATAGAACTCACTTTCATTGCTCATGACACCACCCAACCTCCCTTAACTTCCCAAAACCCTAGCACGGCTCAAAATGTAATTGTGAGTGATCTACATGCTTATAGGTAAGGGAAAACTGTTTGGAAAAATTCGTTTGAGGTTAGGAAATATTTTAGTGAGTTAACAAGGAGAAAGGCTTAAATAGGCTCAGAGGGGTAACTAGGGATCAATTTCATTCAGGCTTGGCTAAGACGGCTCAAACGGTCCAAAGCTGGCCGACTCATTTCCCTAATATTGTACAATCTAGGATTTTGCCTCGAGTGACCATAAAAAAAGTTCTAGAATTTATTGAAATCTTAAGAAACACTTAAATTGCATAAACATTCTCTTAGTAAACAAATAACTCAGTGATTATGATCAAGTTCTCAATATTGTGCAAGGAATCAAAAGCAAAGCAAAAACCAATAAACAGTTCAAGCACACAAATCTATGCATATTTCTTGTTTTTCAAGAGTTATTCTCAATTCAATCATTGCCTTATCATCGGCCCACAAAATGCAAAAAAAGAGGTATGTGGCGTTGTTAGACCTAAGTCAAGATTGTATATTTCAACAATTCTTAGGACCAGTAGACTGTAGACTTAAGGTTTCCAACCTATATACCTTTATTAGAATAAACAAAACAAGACACAAGTCACTTAATATTCAAACAATAGTAATTAAATAAATTACAAATTTATTTAGCTAGAATGCATTTCAAGGATTGAAGATATCCCATATTTTGCCACTCTCAATTTTTCCAATTTTTTTTTTTTGAATCGGACCTGATAGAGACAAAAACACATAACAACATTAGATTACATAAAACTAAACTTACTCATAAAATAACAAAATCTAATAGTCAGTAAATAAAAACAAGTTAGTTAAGAATATGTCTCAAAAGTTCAGAAGTTAGCCTCCTTCTTCAACAATTCTGGATCGAAGAGATCCAAAATGCGTTTCACGAGAACTTGAACTTTTTAAGGCACCACTCTAAAAGGTAAGAATAGAAAATATTACCTGGGGTGAAAGTTAAAAGAAATAACATGAAAAATCTCAAATAAACACAATAAAAAGAAAGCTAACAAAAGTGAAGCAAATCAGCAGATAAAGATTACAAATGGGTGTCAAATCTAGTTTACATCTTTTACTGCCTTCCGTAAACCAATCTATCTGAGTTGTTGTTGGATCAGCTGAATGGACAAATCCTTGTAGTTTTTCAATCAACTCCTCTGCAGTTGAAGCTGTAACCAGGTTTGCTTCGTCCACTATGAGATGAAGTTTTGCTCTACAACTAGATCAAGAAAAGAAAACAAACCATCAAAAAAATTATTGACATTTAACAAACCAATGGGTTTTCGATAAATGTTTAGCTATGCCCAGGAGGTGATTTGAAATATTTCCTTTGATGTACCATAACCACTCGGCAAAGCTATAAATACATCAGAGTTAAAAAGTATATGTGCAATGCACTCATGCATGCGTGAGACCTATAACTCTTCCCCCATTGTGTTGCTTATGATATATTGTACAGCTAATGGTTTAGGGATAATGCTAAGAACCTAGCTTTCTCCTAAGGTTGCAATTGTTGACACACACCCATTAACCCAAGGCTACCCCCTCCATAAATCAAATGAATACGCCTTTTAACTAATATCTTACCAAGATCAAGAGCTGCTGCTACAAACTCTCTATCTTTACCAAATTAAGATCCACAAAATATACATATATTTCGGAATCGTCGAATTGGTGTTTTCTCTATTTCTAAATGTGCCATAACCATGTGTAAGACAATGATACACGTTAGATGTTGTGTTTTTCAAGGTCAAAAAGATGTTATAATAATGACATTTGAAAATATGGAGAATGGATGGATACACATGTAATGCTCTTAGATTTGACACATGGACATATAATTTTGGTAGGGGTTGCTCGATGCATAATTATCGCCCCAAGATTTAAAAAATTGAGATATGCTTTCAGCGGTGGTTGACAAAACCCCTACACTTCTCTCCCACATGTGCTTATGTTATGGGTAGTCATGTGGTTTGTCAAAAAAGAAAACTTTAAATTAAAACAAACAAAATCAATAAACAACAACAACACAAAGACAACAATAATAATCATATCAAACAAAACAAGAAAAATAAATTTCAACAATAATAACACACATTCAAATATATAAGTAGTTGTGATTGTGACTCACATCTTCCTCTGGTTTTACATTTAGTAACAGCTGAAACACCTTCTATAAGTCGGGGATATGCTTCCTATCCAGTTTTCTTATAAACTGGCAAACAGAGGTTTTTTTTAGTAAGATTCCCTAGACTATAACACTGTAGTTCATAATGAAATTGAGTCCATAGATTAAGCAATTCGTGATGAACAAGTCCACAAAAATGTAACTCAAGAGTTAATAAAATATTATCTAGAGACTCATTACTCAGACCATCTTTAATGAACTTAAGTTTGTTTTCTCTATTCTTGGACACAAAAACCTAATCATCGACAACTTTGGTTACAATTCCATCTCGCACATTTATAACATACTTGTAACCTCTTTGCCTTTCGCCTTTTGGCATAATAGCTCTTCCATAGACCAGGTATGCATATTGTGAAAATAATGTCAGGCTCACTAACTAATCTTACCTTGGCTTCGATAAGTCATCAGATATCTATAGGCATCTTTAGGAGCATCAACATCCAAAGTTTAATCAACTGTACTTTATAAATTTTGAACACAGCATTTTGAGAAAGTGAAGGGAAATGTTTACGAAGGTTTGGTAGAAAGATATCGATATCCATTGAAGAGAAGAAGAGGAAAGATATACCGATAATGCATTTGAGTTTGTTTTTCTCCAAGATATGCATACTTCAAACCTTTAGGCAATGGCTTCAATTCCTGTTTGGGTGTTTCTGATAGGTGTCTATTTATATATCATTTTCATATCAATTCTGTCTATGTTTCTTTGCTATATTCCTTGGTATTTTTTTTGTTTTTGTGTGGTTTTTGATGTTTGTAGGAGTTTTGGAGGAACTTGCACAAAATTGGAGTAAAACCCTTCATTTTCACCTCTGCTAATCAACCAATTTCTCGGAGTTGATTGTATCGATATACAATTAACCGATAACATGCTATATACCATTGAAAAGCTCTCGAAGTCTATTTTTTGGAGAAATTTACGATTCACGAATTTATGTAGTGTACCGAAAGTTGTGATAAAAATGGTATGAGAAGTGTATATGTGTAATTCCAGATATCACTGTAGCATGTTATTAAATACGGGGCACTGTAGCAAGTTACTGTAGCAGAGTATATAAACACATTTTAGGGTTTTATTTTGATAACTTGAAGAGGGGAGAACGTGGTGGAGGCTGTAGCTCTGGAATTCTTTCATCTCCTGGGGTTCTTGAAGGGGAAAGGAAGCTTGGAAAGAGGAAGAATCACAATCCGAAGAGAATTACATCAGATTTGCTAAGTTTTTCCCTTCCCTTTCATTTTCTGGAATGTCTCCATGTTGCATTGTATTTACCACATTCTTAAACATGTATAACTGAATCTGAATTGGTTGAGGGTGATTTCATAGCCCTTGATATGGTTTTTGTGAGTTGATTGTGCAAGGAATTGTTATCCAATTCTCTAATTGAAGTTGCTTGTATTTTCCCATGTTTAATGCTTATGATTGCTTGCTGGATTGTATTTGGGTGGCCAACTGAATATACTCTGGATATTGTCTATTGCTAGACTAGAAATCTTGATCCGTAATTGTCTTGAATTTCTAATCCTTAGTAGCAAAATTGTGATCAGAGATTGTAATTGGAGAATACAACCTAAGTTAAATAATCCGAGCTTGTGTGTTTATTGCTTAGATCAACCTATCTTTCTTATTGTAATGCATCCATTGAATTAAATTTAGAGAGCTTGTTGTAGGTTGTTTAATGGATAGAGATTAAATAAAGAGCCTGTTTTATTTAACAACAAAGTAAGGAAAGATTGTGATAACAGAGCTTATTGTTATCTACGGTTGATAATTTCAATGGTGTAATTGGATGATAATTCTACAATTAATTCACAAATCCATATCTTGTGGTGGAGAATGATCCCTTAACCAGATTTCTATCATTGATTAATTCCCATTTTAATTAAGTCCGTATTGTGTTATTCATTAATTACCGTCGTATTCAGTTTTTTCATCTAGTTAATCAATCAACAAAACCCCCCATTTAGTTAATTGTTGCTGGAAATAACAAATTCAATTAGAATCAATCCTCGTGGGAACGATATCTTACTTATCACTTTATTACTTGTGCGACTAGTATACTTGCTAGTTTCGAACGCATCAAGTTATTGGCGCCGTTGCCGGGGATTGATTTTCTAATCGATTTGTTATTTTGTTTTCATTGTTGATTCGTATTTTTTTGTTTTTCTTTTCTGACTGTTTGTGTTTAGGCGACATGGCAGTAAACTTCCAACAATTCAGTAGCTGATTTGAGCCACAATTACATTGTAGTGTAAATGAGGTAAGCACTCAGAGCATTGAACAACAACTTTCTGAGCTAACCTCTCTTGTGGAAAACATGGCTGTAGGACATATGCAGAAATCTTATGCATGTGAGATATATTCTACCATGGAGCAACCAATCGACATGTATCCAACTTTGCAAGGAGATATGGAACAAGCTAATGCCATGGATGGATTTCCAGGACAAACAAGGCAATGGTATAATCCCTTCTCTAACACTTACAATGCTGGATGGGAAGATCACCCTAATTTCAGTTACTGGAATCATCAACCAATCGTCCCAAATGCCATACCAAATCAACTACAAGGTTTTAGTCAACCTAGAGTGCAACAACCATTTCAAATGCAACCACCACCAATGCCACAACCAGCACCACAACCAGCTCTAGAAAACTCAGGTATGTCACTCCAGGATATTGTTAATGCACTTGCCACTAACACAATGCAATTCCAGCAGGAAACTGGGGCAAGTATCCAACACCTGGCAAATCAAATGGGACAATTGGCTACTAGCATGAGCAAATTCGAGGGCCAATACTCTCAAAAAAATTATCTTCTCAAACGGTGATCAATCCAAGAGAGAATGCTTGTGTGATACCTTTGCAAAATGGAGAGCAATTAGATGTCCTGCCAAAGAAATCACAAACTGATGAAGAAGATGACACCACTTTCACCATGAACAAGACATCATCCTCTAAGGTAAGTCTTAAAACTGCTATTCCTTCTTATGTTACTCCTCCACTTTTTCCTAGCAGATTGACAAAATTGAAGAAGGAGGAACAAGAACAAGAAATCCTGGAAACTTCTCGTAAAATCGAGATAAATATACCACTTCTAGATGCTACCGAGCAAGTACCTTGTTATACAAAATGTCTCAAGGAGTTATGCACCAACAAGAGAAAGTTAAAAGGGAATGATAAAGTAAGTGTGGGGGAAAATGTTTCAGCTGTACTACAAAGAAAAATTCCTCCGAAATGCAAAGATCTAGGTACGTTTACCATTTCATGCACCATTGGTAGAACCAAGTTTGAAAGGGCTATGTTAGATTTAGGAGCATCTATTAATGTCATGCCATATTCTATTTATGCTTCTTTAAATCTTGGACCTCTTGCAGAAACCGGTATTACCATTCAACTTGTTGATCGTTCTAATGCATATCCCAAGGGAGTTGTGGAAGATGTGCTTGTGCAGGTGAATCAATTGGTTTTCCCAGCAGACTTCTATGTTCTTGAAATGGAGGATGAGACATCTCCTAATCCAACACCGATTCTTTTAGGGGGACCATTCTTGAAAACTGCTCGAACTAAGATTGATGTTCATGATGGCACTCTCACCATGGAATTTGATGGCGAGGTGATCCGTTTCAATATTTTTGAGGCAATGAGGTACTCTAGTGACTTGCGTTCTATTTTTGCAGTTGATGTTATTGATTCTTTGCCCCAACAACATTTTGAGTTAACTTGCAAGGATGGATTGGAAGTGGCTTTTAGTGAGCACATAGGGACAGAAAATTCCAAGGAATCAAGAAGGTTGATACAAGTGTCCAAAGAAATGGAGGAAGCTGTGACAAGCTTAGATGAGATCATAGCTATAACCACAAATAGGTATGATGTTTCATGCATTCAATTTCCTTTATCTAATGTGAAAATTCTTCCTTCTGTGATGACAGCCCCTGCCTTGGAGCTTAAGCTTCTTCCAGATCATTTGAGGCATGGATTCTTGAGTGAGAATGATCCTTTGCCAATTATAATAGAAATGGGCCTTGCACGAATACAAGAAGAGAAACTCGTCCGAATACGCACAGACCACAAAACAGCTATTGGGTGGACGATTGCTAACATCCAAGCCCAGCCATATGCATGCACCAATTCTTGTTGGAAGAGGGATCCAAGCCCATTAGAGAAGCACAACAGAAATTGGATCCTCCCATGATGGAACCAACGTCAGGCTGAGGACGTTAAACCAAGCGCTTATTGGGAGGCAACCCAATGTTTTTTAAAAATAAATAAAAAAGAAAAGAAAAATAAATAAAGTAATAATGATCAATTTTTGTGTCTCGGGGAGATTCCTTTCGTAGACCATCAAATTGACCAGGTTTTATCTCTCTTTGCCATCTATCTTATTTGTTTTTATATTTTTTTACTTGTTTTTTACTTTTGTTTGCTATCATGTTGTTATCTCTTTTATGTGTCTTTAGTTTCGTTTCTGCTCTTTTCTTTTCCTTTGTTTTGTTTAATTTGATTATTCCGTACTTCGAACTCATTTGTGCAACAGCTTGAGGAAACATCCAAACGAGAGCTGAAGCCATTGCTCGAAGGTTTGAAACGTGCATATCTTGAGAAAAAACAGACTCAATCGTATTATCGGTAATATCTCTTCTTTTCTTCTCTTCAATGGATGCCGATATCTTTTTGTCGAACCTTCGTAAATATTTTTCTTCACTTTCTCAAAATGTTGTGTTTAAAATTTATAAAGTACGGATGACTAGACTTTGGGTACTGATGCTCTTAAATCTGCCTGCGGATATCCGATGGCATATCGAAGCCAAGGTGAGATTGTCCGGTGAGCCGGACATTAATCTCGCAAAATACATGCCTGGTCGAGGTAAGAGCTACTACGCCAAGAGGCGAAGAGCGAAAAGGTTACAAGTATGTTATAAATGTGCTAGATGGAATTGTAACCAGACTTGTCGTTCATTAGGTTTTGTGTCCAGGAATAGAGAAGATAAACTTTCATTTATTAAGAATGGTTTTGAGTAATGAGTCGCTGGATAATGTTTTGTTAACTCTCGAGTCACATTCTTGTGGACTTGTTCAGCGTGAATTGCTTAATCTATAGACACAATTTCGTGATGAATTGCAATGTTATAGTCTAGGGAATCTGACTAAAAACGACCCTGTTTGCCAGTTTATAAGAAAACTGGATGGGAAGCAAATCCCCGACTCATAGAAGGTGTTTCAGTTGTTACTGGACGTAAAACCAAAGGAAGATGTGAGCCATAATCACAACTACTTGTATATTTGAATGCGTGTTGTTGTTGTCAAATTTTATTTTTTTTCTTGTTTCGTTTGATCTGATTATCAATGTTGTTTTTTTGTTGTTGTTGTTTGTTGATTTTGTTTGTTTTAATTTCAAGTTTTCTTTTTGACAAACCATATGACTACCCTATGGCATAAGTACACGTGGGAGATAAGTGTGGAGGTTTTGTCAACCTCCGCCGAAAGTGTATGTCCATTTTTAATGCTACACGTGGGAGATAAGTGTGGAGGTTTTGTCAACCTCCGCTGAAAGTGTATCTCCATTTTTAATGTTTCACGTGGGAGACAAGTGTGTAGGTTTTGTCAAACCTCGCCGAAAACATATCTCATTTTTTCAAATTTTGGGGCGATAAATCTGCATCGAGCAATCCCCACCGAAATTATGTCCCCATGTGTCAAATTTGAGAGTTTTACGTGTGTATATATCCATTCTCTATATTTTCAAATGTCATTATTATAACCTGTCTTACACTTGAAAAGCATATTACCTAACGTGCATCATTGTCTTACACAAGCTTAGAGCACTTGTAGTAATGGAGAAAACACCAATTCGGCGATTCCAAAATATATGCGTATTTTGTGGATCGTAATTTGGTAAAGATGGAGAGTTTACAACAGCAGCTCTTGATCTTGGTAAGACATTAGCTACGAGGGGTATTCATTTGATTTATGGAGGGGGTAGTCTTGGATTAATGGGGTGTGTGTCGACAGCTACATCCCTGGGAGGGAGCAAAGTTCTCGGCATTATCCCTAAACCATTAGCTGTACGAGATATCGTAGGCAACACAATCGGGGAAGAGTTACAGTCTCTAGTATGCATGAGCGTATTGCACATATGGTTGTTAAGTCCGATGCATTTATAGCTTTGCCCGGTGGTTATGGTACATTAGAGGAGATATTTCAAATCACCTCTTGGGCACAGCTAAACATCCATCGGAAACCCATTGGTTTGTTAAATGTCAATAATTTTTTTGATGGTTTGTTGTCCTTTCTTGATCAAGCAGTAGAAAAAAACTTCATCTCACAGTCGGCGAGGCAAATCCTGGTTACAGCTTCAACTGCAGGGGAGTTAATTGACAAACTACAAGAATTCGTCTATTCGTCTGATCCAACAATGGCTCGGATAGATTGGTTTGGAGAAGGCAATAAAAGGCGTAACTGGATTTAACGCTCCATCTGTAATCTCTATCTTGCTGGTTTGCTTCGTTTTTGTTTGCTTTCTTTTTAGTGTGTTTATTTGAGATTTTTCATGTCGTTTCTTTTGAGCTTTTTCAGGTTATTTCTTTCGTCCCCAGGTAATATTTTCTAATCATGGCTTTTAGAGTGGTGGCTTAAAAAGTTCAAATTCTCTTGAAACGCATTCTGGATCTCTTCAATCCATAATGGCTGAATAAGGAGGCTAACTTCTAAACTTTTTAGACCCATTCTAACTGACTTGTTTTTGTTTGCTGGCTTGTTGGACTTTGTTATTTTATGAGTAAGTTTAGTTTTGTGTAATTTAGAGTTCTTGTGTGTTTTTATCTTTATCAGTTTCGATTCGAAAAAAAAAAAACATTGTGGAAAAACCTGAGAATGGCAGAATATGGGGTTTTATTAACTCTTGAAACGCATTCTCTCTCAATAAATCTGTAGTTTGTTTATTTCATGTTGTTTGAATTGTCTTGTTTCTTGTTTTGTTCTTTCATAATAAAGGTATATAGGCTGGAAACCTTAAGTCTGCGGGCTACTGGTCCTAAGGATTGTTGAAATATACAATCTTGACTCAGGTGTAACAACGCCACGTACCTCTTTTCTTGCATTTTGTGGGTCGATGATAAGATAATGATTGAATTAAGAATAACTCTTGGAAAATGATAAATGATGCATGGATCTGTGTGCTTGAAATGTTTATTGGTTTTCGCTTTGCTTTTGATTCCTTGCGCAACATTGAGCACTGAGCTATTATCACTGAGTTATTTGTTCACTTAGAGAAAGTTTATGTAATTTAAATATTTCTTCAGATTTCAATGAATTCTAGAACTTGTTTGATGGTCACTCAAGGCGAAATCCTAGGCTGTGCAACATTGGGGAAATGATTTAGGCCATCTTTGGACCGTTTGAGCCTTAATAGCCAACCTTGACTGAAATTGATCCCTAGTTACCCCTTTGAGCCTCTGTAAGCCTTTTTCTTTGTTAACTCACTAAAAGATTTCCTAACCTCAAATGAATTTGTTCCAAACAGTTTATCCCTTACCTATGAGCATGTAGATCATTCACAATTAAATTTTGAGCTATGTTGTGGTTTTGGGAAGTTAGAGGAGGTGTCATGAGCAATGCAAGTGAGTTCCATTGTGTTTGAAAAAAAAAAGAAAAAAAAGAAAAAAAGAAAAAAGCCAATCTGTACTTATTGTCCACATACTTACACATTGGGGACAATGTGTTGTTTAGGTGTGGGGGAGGGGAAGTGTAATAAAAAAAAAAAAAAGAAAAAAAAGAAAAAAAAAGAGAACAAAAGAAGAAGAATAAGAGATCTATACCCTTAAGTGTTCTTAAAAAGAATGAAACAACAAAGTGTGGGGGTGTAGTTTTCTTTTGTTTTCTACCAAAAAAAAAAGATTGAGTGTTCTAAATAAGTTTGGGGGAGTAACCTGGTGAATTGAAATGAAGTTGTGTTATAGGGTTAGCTCTACATAGTCTTGAATGATTTATGTGTTTGTGGGTGATTTGAGCCAAATTATTATCCTTTATCATACCTTCACCCAAGCCAAACGTTACAAACTTAATAAAGTCCTACTTGATCCTTGGTGTTGTGCATGTCTACATTAGTGGAGAGTGACTTGAAAAGCAAGCCTATGGAGTTCATTTATACACACATCTTCAATATTAAATATGATTCATTTTTATGCATAAACTCATCCGGGTTACAAGTGATTAGGTGAGAATGGCTCTACACACACACACTTGAGGAATTGAAGTGAAGCGAAACTAATCTTTGTAATAAAATTCTTGATCAAGTGCATTATTTTGAAGTTTTCCTTGGGTTATAATTAAGTACAATCTTTGAGGCCTATTTACAAGTTGAAGCATTTGTGTGTTTTAATTTTTCTTTGATTCTGTTTCGGTTTAGTTTTGTTTCGTATCATTTTAGTTGCTCGAGGACTAGCAAAGTTAAGTGTGGGGGAATTTGATAGGTGTCTATTTATATATCATTTTCATATCAATTCGTCCATGTTTCTTTGCTATATTCCTTGGTATTTTATGTTTTTGTGTGGTTTTTGATGTTTGTAGGAGTTTTGGAGGAACTTCCACAAAATTGGAGTAAAACCCTTCATTTTCACCTCTGCTAGTCAACCAATTTCTTGGAGTTGATTGTATCGATATACAATTAACCGGATAACATGCTATATACCATTGAAAGCTCTCGAAGTCTTTTTTTGGAGAAATTTACGGTTCACGAATTTATGTAGTGTACCGAAAGTTGTGATAAAAATAGTATGAGAAGTGTATATTTGTAATTCCATATATCACTGTAGCATGTTATAATACGGGGCACTGTAGCAAGTTACTGTAGCAGAGTATTTAAACACATTTTAGGGTTTTATTTTCATAACTTGAAGAGGGGAGAACGTGGTGGAGGCTGCAGCTCTGGAATTCTTTCATCTCTTGGAGTTCTTGAAGGAGAAAGGAAGCTTGGAAAGAGGAAGAATCACAATCCAAAGAGAATTACATCAAATTTGCTAAGTTTTTCCCTTCCCTTTCATTTTCTGGAATGTCTCCATGTTGTATTGTATTTACCACGTTCTTAAACATGTGTAACTGAATCTGAATTGGTTGAGGGTGATTTCAAAGCCCTTGATATGGTTTTTGTAAGTTGATTGTGCAAGAATTGTTATCCAATTCTCTAATTGAAGTTGCTTGTATTTTCCCATATCTAATGCTTATGATTGCTTGCTGATTGTATTTGGAATGGCCAACTGAATATAATCTGGTTGTCTATTGCTAGACTAGAAATCTTGATCCGTAATTGTCTTGAATTTCTAATCATTAGTAGCAAAATTGTGATCAGAGATTGCAATTGGAGAATACAACCTAAGTTAAATAATCCGAGCTTGTGTGTTTATTGCTTAGATCAACCTATCTTTCTTATCGTAATGCATCCATTGAATTAAATTTAGAGAGCTTGTTCTAGGTTGTTTAATGGATAGAGATTAAATAAAGAGCCTGTTTTATTTAACAACAAAGTAAGGAAAGATTGGGATAACAGAGCTTATTGTTATCTACGGTTGATAATTTCAATGGTGTAATTGGATGATAATTCTACAATTAATTCGCAAATCCGTATCTTGTGGTGGAGAATGATCCCTTAACCAGATTTTTATCATTGATTAATTCCTATTTCAATTAAGTTTGCATTGTGTTATTCATTAATTACCGTCGTATTCAGTTTTTCATCTAGTTAATCAACCAACAAAACCCCCCATTTAGTTAATTGTTGCTGGAATTAACAAATTCAATTAGAATCAATCCTCGTGGGAACGATATCTTACTTATCACTTTATTACTTGTGCGACTAGTATACTTGCTAGTTTCGAACGCATCAGTTTCCTCAAGCTATTGTGCAAAAGTGCGCAAAGCATGGAATAATCAAATTAAACAAAATAAAATAAAATAAAATAAAGACAAATAAAAGAAACAAAAATGCAATAGCAAACAAAAGTAAAAAATAAATAATAAAGCAAATAAGACAGATGGCAAAGAGAGATAAAACTTAATCAATTATGATGTATGGATCCCACGAGAGGAATCTCCTCGAGACACCAAAAAATTGATCATTACTACTTTCTTTTCTTTTTCTTTTTTTCTTTTTCTTTTTATTTTTCAAAAACATTGGGTTGCCTCCCGATAAGCGCTTAGTTTAACGTCTTCAGCATGATGTTACCTGCCCTCACCCATCAAGATAAGTTGGCTCGTAAAGTGGTACCTCTTTGATGTCCTGCATCACTGAATTTTCATAGGAAGGCTTAAACCTATGTCCATTCACCTTGAATACTTTGCCCCTTTTTAGCTTTTGATTTCCACTGCACCATGAGAAAAGACATCAGTAATAACAAAGGGTCCAACCCATCGAGAACGTAGTTTACCTGGAAATAACTTGAGGCTAAAATGAAATAAAAAGACTTTTTGTCCTACTTCAAAATTCTTCCTAGAGATCATCTTATCATGAAATGCCTTAGTTCTCTCCTTGTAAATTTTTGAATTCGCATAGGTATCGTTTTGAAGTTCTTCCAATTCTTGTAGTTGAAGCTTCTGTGTTCACTGGCAGCATCCATCTTCATGTTACAAAGCTTTACTACCAACCATGCTTTGTGTTCAAGCTCTATTGGTAGGTGGCATCACTTGCCATAAACTAACCTATATGGAGACATACCAATAGGTGTCTTGTAAGCAGTTTGGTATGCCTATAGTGCATCATCAAGTTGTAGGCTTCAATCTTTTCTGTTTTGATTCATTGTCTTCTTGATGATGGACTTGACTTCTCGATTTGAAACTTCAACTTGACCACTAGTTTGTAGATGATATACAATAGACACCCTGTGAGTGATGTTGCATTTCTTGAGCAAGACTTCAAATGATCTGTTGTAGAAATGTGTTCCTCTATCGCTAATTATGGCTCTTGGTGTTCCAAATCTTACAAAAATGTTAGATTTCACAAAATCTACAACAGCTTTAGAATCATTAGTTCTTGTAGCTTTTGCCTCCACTCATTTAGAAACATAATGCACAGCAAGTATAATGTAAACATTACCAAAATATGAAGGAAAATGACCCATGAAATCAACAGCCACATATTAAAAATTTCAACAATAAGTATAGAGGTTTGTGGCATTTGATTTTTGACGCTTAAATTACCTGTCCTTTGACAATGGTCACAAGCTTTGCAAAAGAGATATGCATCTTTGAACAATGATGGTGAGTAGAATCCACAATCAAAAACTTTGAGGGATGTTCATTTTGGTCCAAAGTGACCTCCACATGCATAAGAATGACAGAAGGTTAAAATTGAATTAAATTTAGATTCAAAAATGCACCTTCTTATTAGTTGGTCACAACAATACTTCCATAAGCATGGATCATCCCATATGTAATGCTTGGCAATGATTTTGATCTTGTCTCTTTGAGCTTGAGTCAAGTCATCTGGTATCTTCTTGGTAACTAAATAGTGGACAATATCCACATATCAAGGGGCTACTACACTTAGTGATAGCAATTGTTCATCTGGAAAACTTTATTGTAATGGTAGTGCATCCTCATCATGGACAAGATGATAAGATGGTCTATGACTAAGTTTTCACTTCCCTTCTTATCTTTGATCTCTAAGTCAAATTCTTGTAAGAGGAGTATACACCTGATAAGCATTGGTTTAGCGTCTTTCTTTGTGAGCAAGTGCCTCAAGGCTGCATGATCAGAAAAAAACGGTTACTTTAGTATTAATCAAATAAGGACGAAGGTTTTTTAAAGCAAAAATAATCACTAACAACTCTTTCTCAATGGTGGAATAGTTAAGGTGAGCATCATTTAAAATCTAAGATGCATAGTAAATGGCATGTGGAATTTTGCTAATTCGTTGACCAAGATGACACCCACAACATAGTCACTTGCATTGCACGTGAGCTTGATTGGATGATCCCAATTTGGAGATTGGATCACTGGAGTCGAAGTCAAGAGTTCCTTTAGTTTCTCAAATGCTTTATTGCATTTCTCATCAAATTCAAAGGTCACATCATTTTGTAATAGTCTGCATAGGGGCAATGTTATCTTCAAAAAATCTTTTATGAATCTACGATAGAAGCCTGCGTGACTAAGAAAAGAATGAATATTCCGCACACTTATGGGGGGTGGTAAGGAACATACAAGGTCTATCTTAGATTTATCAACTTCTATACCCTTAGCAGAAATAACATGTCCCAAAACTATACCCTGATCTACCATAAAATGACATTTTTTCCAATTCAGAACAAGGTTAGTTTCTATACATCTTTGAAATATAAGTGTAAGGTTCTCAAGGTATTTATCAAAAGAATCACCAAAAATACTAAAGTCATCCATAAATACCTCAATGATGTTCTCAACAAAATCAGAGAAATTACTTACTATACACCTTTGGAAAATGGCAGGGACATTACAAATACCGAATGACATGCATCAATAGGCAAATGTACCAAATGGGCATGTGAATGTAGTTTTCTCTTGGTCCTTAGGGGCAATGACAAGCTGATTATATCCTGAATAACCATTAAGAAAATAATAGTGAGAATGACCTGCTAACCTCTTAAGCATTTGATCAATGAATGGTAAGGGAAAGTGATCCTTGCGAGTTGCTGAATTGAGCTTTCGATAATCAATGCAAACTCGCCACTCGGTTTGGATGCAAGTGGGAACTAGCTCATTATTGTCATTCTAAACCATTGTAGCACCAGATTTCTTGGGAACAACTTGGACTGGCTCACCCACTTGCTATCTAAAATTGGATAAATCACACACATCTAATAGTTTGAGGATCTCTTTCTTGATAACTTCCATAGGAGGATTTAACCCCACTATGCTTCTCTAGTGGGCTTGCATCCTTCTTCTAACAAGATACGGTGCATGCATATGGCTAGGCTAATACCTTTGATGTCAGCAATTATCCACCCAATAGCTGTTTTGTGATGTCTAAGTACTCGAATAAGTTTCTCTTCTTAAAGTGGTATAAAGCCCTTTGCTATTATGATCGACAAAGTATCTTTCTCACCCAAGAATACATACTTCAAATGATCTAAAAGAGGCTTGAGCTCCAAGCTAGGGGCTTTCATCACAGAAGGAAGAAGTTTCTCATTAGATAAAGGCAATTCAATGTAAAAAACATTATACATGTTTGTGGTTATAGCTACAGTCTCATCTAAGCTTGCCACAGCTTCCTCCACTTCTTCACACACTTGTTTCAACCTTCTTGGTTCTTTGGAATTTTCTATCTCTATATGCTCACTAATAGCTACTTCTAATCCACCCCTGCAAGTTAACTTAAAAAATTGTTGTGATAAAGAACCAATAAAATCAACTGCAAAAACAGCATGCAAGTCACTAGGGTACCTTATTGCCTCAAAAATATTGAAACGAATGACCTTGCCATCAAACTCCATGGTGAAAGTGCCATCATGAACATTAATCTTGGTTCAAGCAATTTTCAAGAATGGTCTTCCTAAAAGAATCGGTATTGGATTGGGAGATGTCTCATCCTCTATTTCAAGAACATAGAAATCTGCTCAAAAAACCAATTGATTCATTTGAACAAGAACATCTTCCACAACTCCCTTAGGCTATGCATTAGAAAGATTAACAAGTTAAATGATAAAATAGTTTGTGCAAGGGGTCCAAGATTCAAAGAAGCATAAATAGAATATGACATGACATTAATAGATGCTCATAAATTTAACATAGCTCTTTCAAACTTGGTATTACCAATGGTGTATGGAATGGTAAACGTACCTGGATCTTTGCACTTTGGAGGAATTTTTCTTTGTAGTACAGCTGAAACATTTTCTCCCACACTTACTTTCTCATTTCCTTTTAACTTTCTCTTGTTGGTGCATCAGTCCTTCAGAAATTTTGCATAACAAGGTACTTGTTTGATAGCATCCAAAAGTGGTATATTTACCTTGATCTTGCGAAAAGTCTTTAAGATTTCCTATTCTTGATCCTCCTTCTTTGATTTTGCAAATCTGTTAGGAAAAGGTGGAGGAGTAACATAAGAATGAATAGGAGTTTTAAGATCTATCTTAGAAGATGATGTTTTGTTCATGGTGGACGTGGTGCCATCCCCTTCATTAGTTTGTGATTTCTTTGGTGGGACCTGTAATTGCTTTCCACTTCTTAAAGTTTTCAAACTAGTATTCTTTCTTGGATTGATCACTGTTTGAGATCGTAATTTTCCTGAGCCTTGACCCTCGAATTTACTCATGTTAGTAGCCAATTGGCCCATTTGATTTTCCAGGTTTTGGATACTTGCCCTAGTTTCTTGCTGAAATTGCATTGTGTTAGTGGCAAGTACTTTAACAATATCCTTAAGAGACGTACCTAAGCTTTGTGGAGCTGGTTGTAGTGCTGGTGGTGGTCGAGTTTGAAATAGTTGTTGCACTCTTGGTTGATTGAAACCTGGTGGCCGGTTTGGTATGGCATCTAGAGCAATTAGTTGATGATTCTTATAACTGAAATTGGGGTGATCTCGCTATCTTGCATTGTTGGTATTAGAGAAGGGGTCATACCTTTGCCTTGGTTGTCCTGGAAATCCACCCATGGCATTGGCTTGTTCCGTCTCTCCTTCTTGTAAGGTTGGGCACATGTCGATTAGATGCTCCGTGGTAGAACATATCCCACATGCATAAGATTGCTACATATTTCCTATAGCCATTTGTTTCACAAGAGAGGTAAGTTGAGAAAGTTGTTGTTCAATGTTCAGGTACTTACCTCATTTACCTTCTTTGATAGTGGTGGTTCAAATCGGCTACTGAATTGTTGGGAGTTTACTGCCATGTCGCCGATCAAATATCTCAAAGCTTCCAATGTTTTATTAATGAGTGCTCCTCCACTAACAACATTAATCATACTCCTATCCTTTAGCATGAGCCCCTCATAGAAATATGGAATAAGTAATTGATCACTAATTTGGTGGTATGGACAGCTAGCACATAACTTTTTAAATCTCTCCTCATATTCAAAAAGTGATTCTTTATTGTATTGCCGAATGCCATAAATTTCTGTTCTAACGTTTGTAGCTTTTGAAGTGGGAAAGTATTTCTCCAAAAAGAGTCTACTCACCTCATTCCATGTGGTGATGGTACCCTGTGGTAGATAGTATAGCCACTCTTTCACTGAATCTGCTAATGAGAATGGGAAAGCTCTCAATTTTATTTGCTCCTTAGAAACGCTGTTTGGCTTCATACTTGAGCATACCACATGAAATTTTTTGAGGTTTTTGTTAGAATCCTCTCCTGTGAAACCATAAAATGTAGGCAAGAGATGAATTAGTCCAGACTTAAGTTCAAAATTTACCTTAAGGTTGGGATTTATGCATGGCAGTTGTTGATCAATATTCAGAGCAACTAACTCCTTAAGAGTCCAATTGTTTTGCGCCGTGATGACATCCAATTTAGATTTGATTTAACTACTGGAAGATGGAAGGGAAGTATGTCATGCATGGTCAAATTGCGGAGGTGGAGTTGAAATTGACAGACTTAATCTTAAATTCGAGGATTGGAGAAACTCCTTAATTTGCTTAAGTCGTTGGTTTGCTTCTCCGTCAGACATAAAAGCCTAAAGACAAACAAAGAAAAATAAAAATAAAAAATCAATAGTAAAAACAAAATAACAAATCGATTAGAAAATCAATCTTCGACAACCTTGCCAAAAACTTGATGCGTTCTAGTAACCAAGTAATAAAGTGATGAGTAAGATATCGTTTCAACGAGGATTGATTCTAATTAAATTTGTTATTAGATAGAAACAATAAAAAATAGGGAGTTTTGTTGGATGGTTAACTAAGTGAAATGCGAATGCAAATGAAGAATAAAACAATACAAAGTTAAATGAAGTGAGAAATAATTAGTGGAAAAAACCTGGTTAAGGGATCATTCTTTGCCACAAGATATCAATTTGCAAATCAACTATAGAATTATCATCCAATTACAACATTGAAATTATCAACAGTAGATAACAACAAGCTCTTTTACCCCAATATTTCATTCCTTTGTCGTTAAATAAAACAAGCTTTTTATTTAATCTCTATCCATTAAACAATCTAGAACAAGCTCTCCAAATTTAATTCAATGGAAACATTACAATAAGAAAGATAGGTTGATCTAAGTAATAAACACACAAGCTTGGATTATTTAACTTAGGTTATATTCTCCAATTGCAATCTCTGAGCACAATTTTGCTATTAATGATTAAAAATTCAACACAATTACGGATCAAGATTTCTAGTCTAGCAATGGACAACAACTAGATTCTATTTAGTTAGCCACCCAAATAAAATCAGCAAGTAATCATGAGCAGTAAATATGAGAAAATAGAAGCAACTTCAATTAGAGAATTGGATAACAATTTCTTGAATAATCAACTCACAAAAACCATATCTAGGGCTTTGAAATCACCCTCAACCAAACCACATTTAGTTACACATGTTCAAACACAACATAAATATAATACAACATAGATAAATTCTAGATAATGAAAAGGAAAGGAAACACTTAGCATTTTCTTTTGAAAATCTCCTCTGTAGATGAATCTCCTTAGAATTGTAGTTCCTACTCTTTCCAAGCCTTCTTTCTCCTTCAAGAACTCCAAGAGATGTGAGAAATCAATAGAGGCAGCCTCCAACTTGTTCTCCCCCTTCTTGTTATAAAAATAAAACTTTAAAATATGTTTATATACTCTACTACAGTGCCCCATAATAATAACACTACTCATACCATTTTGATCATAAGCTCTGGTACACTATATGGATTCATGAACCGTAAATTTCTCTAGAAACTAAACTTCTAGAGCTTTCCAATGGTATATAGCACATTATCTGGTTCATTATACATCAATACAATTAAATTCGAGAAGTTAGTTGACTGGTAGATGTGAAAATGAAAGGTTTTACTCTAAATTGATGCAAGGTCCTCCAAAACTTCTATAGACATCAAAACCACGCAAAAACATAAAAATACCAAGGAATATAGCAAAGAAACATAGACGAATTGATATGAAAATAATATATAAATAGACACCTATCAATTGACACTTATGAGAATTTAGGTGGTATTAAGCAAGATGTTTTCGTGAAGTTCTTGAACATTATAGTTGAAAAACCTGATTGAAGGACGATATTTCTAGGTCTATCAGATAAGAGAAGGAGGGAATGGTTATCAACGTTGTAGGTGATGAATACAAAAGTTGCATTGCCAAATTTTTAGGTGTCTCATCAATTGCTTCTTGGTTTGTAACTCTTTTCTGGATACTTGAGTGAGAAACAAATGTTATTGTTATTGTTGGCTTAGTTCTATCTTATTATTGGGGTCTTTTATGTATATTTCAGTGAGAAACTTATAAGTTAATAGGATTATCTTTGAACTTTTTTTATTAGTCTTATTATTGTTACTATTTGAGCTTATTATATTGCTTTTAGTAATGGCTGATTGTAGCAGATATAATGTACGGTAATTTTTTTAGTAAAAATGTCACAATTTGAGGCATTATACCACATTACAAGGAAATGTGTATACTTAGTAAATGTTAGTAAATAATGTTATTGTAATTAGGTTCAATATTTTTACTTAAAAATTTGTGTTGTATAGTTAATTTGTAGTTGTATAAACACACTGAATGCCATAACTTTCCTCATAATCTCATTCTACACTTGTCATAGAGTCATCATTATTATTCACAATAGGAAAATATGGAATTATTAATACGCACAATAGGGAAAATATGGAAAGTAATGTAATCAAGCTTTTTATATTATATTCAACAAACTGTTAATTAAAGCTATTGACAATGACATTGTCAGATTTCTAAATTAATTTTTAATAAATAGATTATAGAGAATTAACACCTAAACTAACATCTTTTTCAATAGATTGTATACAATGACAGATGATAACTTAGGTTGTGAATCTGACAACTCTTTAGACACAATAGATTGGTGTTCGATTGTAGTTGCAACATATGAATATCTTCGGAGACAACAACATCGAATTGAGTGCCCACCACGCCAAGTTCCACAATGCGAAGTTCCATTGTTAATGGGCCTAGAATGGATATTGGATATGCTCAGGAGGAATGATAATAGATGTATGCTCATTTTCGAATGGACACAAATATATTTCATAACTTGTGTGATAGACTAGTTGAAGATAACTTGATTGAGCAGGACAACCATGACCAAGTAAGTGTACTTGACGTAATGGAAATTTTCTTGCACATAGTATCACAAAGTGTTTGTTATTGAGTTGGTGTTGAGCAATTTCATCGATCAACCAATACTATTGGCCAACAATTTAAGCAAGTGCTTGATGCATTAATTCGGTTAGCGACACTCATTGTGCAACCAAGAATTTTAGGTGCAAAACGTCCAGAAGTATGACATAATCCCAAGTTTTACCCTATTTTCAGGTATAAAGTTGAAAATTTCCTAAAGTTTTGTATGTATAAACAATTTTGTCAAACCATGCTTATGATATAGTTGATATAGGGATGCATTGGAGTGCTTGATGGCACGTATATTGCAACATACTAGTGCATAAGCAAACGACATATCGTAATCGCCATGGCGATACGACACAAAACATAATGTGTGCTTGCTCATTTGATATGTTATTTACTTATGTGTTAACAGGACGGGAAGGTGGTGCAAACGATTCAAGGGTATTACAAGATGCACTTAACAATCCATATAGTGATTTTCCAATGCCAAACTCAGGTATAAATTCCTTAAAAATAGTGTAAACTGACTGTAACATGTTTTCAACTTTGATGAAGCTATTATGTAGGTTATTATTATTTGGTTGATTCCAGCTATAGTAATATAGTAGGATTTCTTGCTCCATACAGAGGCCAACGGTATCATGTAAGTGAATTTAGAGGGGGAGGGAGATGGCCTACTAGACATGAAGAGTTGTTTAATAGAAGACATGCATCATTACGTAATGTAATTGAGAGTTGTTTCGGAGTGTTGAAGAAAAAATTTCCTATTCTTAAGTTAATGCCTAATTTCAATCTCTAGTCCTACCATCTTATTCCTGTGGCATGTTGCACATTACATAATTTCATTCGACTTAACAGTAGGCCTGATAGATTGTGTAGAAGATATGAGGCTGATGACGTTGAAGTAGTGGAAGAGCAACATGGCGATATGCCCACAGTTGAACTGAACATGTCTATTGAACGAATGAAAGCATGGAGACAGTGTAGGGATGACATAGCTAACAGGATGTAGCAAGATTATATTGAGCATGGCAGATAGATGTTTGTAATCATATTAAGTTTTTTATTGCATTATGTTCTGTTATGTAAGGAAATGATGAAAACGATCAAATGTTGTATAATATGTTTGTCCGCATAGTTCTTATCTTTTTTTTTCTCAATTAAGCACAATTATTGTAAGTAATATAAAGTGAAGAGGAAAAGAGAAGAAAATACTTGGGTGAAAATAAAGTGGGTAGGAAAATGTGCAGTTTTTTGTATTATTAACTATTAGATTTTTAACAACGTGTGTAATGGAAACATGCATTTGGTTTAATATAGTATGTATTTATAATCCTTTTATTTATACAATTTGTAAAACGTTATTTTTAGGATTTACAACCATTTCAAATTTGCATTTTCAGAATTCATTTTCAAACACATAACCTTTATTTAAACTTTGTTTTCTCAATTATAGAAATTTATTTTCCAAATCATTTTGGAAACAAAAACATATAATTCAAGAAATAACACAGTGTTAATTACTCTTAATTAAATGTTATTAAGAGATTCATTAATTAGCAAAATCTTTTTGAATGGACAAATAAATAATAATACTCTTCCCAAATATTATCCTAAATTTTGTATCACAAATGATGTATATTTAAATAATAATTGAGGGATAGATGGATTGATGATATAGTAAATGTTGTACTAGTTTTTAATTATGATAAGTCATTTGAGATACATAAGTTTGGAATATGTAATACTAATACTCAAGATAAATTAAGGCTAAGTTTGGAATATGTATTACTAATACTCCAGATAAATTAAGACTTCCTAAAAGAAGAAACTTGAATAAGTTTCCATAATTGAACTTAAGTTGAAATCTACAAAATTTATGAGTCAAGGATAGTGATCTACGAATGAAGAACAAATTCTGTTTGGACTGCAAACAAATTGAAGGAGTTCTAGAAACAATTTATTAGAGTTAAGAGTAATAGGTAAAATAAGATTAAATTATTTATTATTCATTTTACTGACCATAAAATTAATTTAAATCATTAATATATATTTTTTTAACCGATCAGCTTAACGCTTTTTATTCATTATAAAGCTGTTGTGTTTGGTCAAATGTGTAAATACACCTTTTTGGCGGTATCATTGTTTGGTTAGATAAGCTTAAATAAAATAATATTTTTACAACTCAACTCATGTTTGTTCTTTTTATCTTTGACCTTCTCATTAGGATGATATGATATTCAATTGCACATGTTATGTAGGTCAAATTGTTGGCATCTTTTTTAGTAACATTAACATGGGTTAGTTATACTTAGCATTATTTATATATTCTAATTAATAATGTTTGAATAAAAAATTGCACTTTTAATTTGACAACCTTAAGTTACTTGTAGTTTATATTATCATCTATTTAGTAGTGCAAATAAACCATTTTATTATTTACACGTGTCGTTACTTGCTAAGGATAAATACCCGATTCACGCATGTACATGGATAATGACTTCCATATTAATTAATATTAAAAAAAATTGTGTTGTTATACGCGTTTTCTTTAGAATGCAAATTTACTCACCAGAAGCTAAACACGAATTGCGCATGCAAGACCAATGATTGTAATTTATTATATATTTTAAAATTTTAATATATGTTAAATACTTTCCATATTAAAATGTATCCAACAAATAAATTGAAATCTAAAAGAAACGCAAAAGAAAAATTGTTATTTTATGTCAATATATCTAATATGACAAGAAATGATTTACATTATTGCATTAATATTTGATCATATTAAATTTTATTTTAAAGTTAATAATAAATAATGATACTATTTTTAAATTTTATCTTAAATTTTATATCCTAAATTACTTGTATTTAACTAATAATTGATAAGTGGATGGATTGATAATATAATTAATAATGTGATGAGCTTAAATTCATACCTATTTTGAATGTATTATTTAAGAATTGGAATATGTATACAATGCAAGCGAGACGTTTTAACACATTAACGGTGCCATGTCCACTGGTAAAATTTATGCTTGACCAATTTATTATTAATATTATTAATTATCTGGTTGTCGTTATCTCATAAAAATTAAAAGAGAAAAAAGATGCCAAGTGCCGAGATCTCTGAACATTCAAAGCTTTATCAATTAGGACGCGTTTTCATAAGTTTTCTTAGTCAAATCGTTGCTACCCGACAACTCTTCTTAAATTCTTATTTAATAATGCTGTCGCTAGGATATAATTATATATATATATATATATATATATATATATATATATAATATACTATATTTTCTAATCGCCTAAGAACTTAAGATTTGACAATGCACCAGAAGTTTTAAGTTTTAAATACTCCGAAATTATTATAAATCTATTATTATTAACAAAAAAATTCAATTAAATTACAGTTCTTAAGATAAAAGATTGCATATATTTTAAAAAGTCACATCAAAAGATTTTCAAAATCATTAATTTAAATATAATATATGAGATGATAATTATAACGTCGAGATCTATTTTGAATTTCTTATTATTTAACAATAAGGATCCTAATTAGTTTGTAGGTTCTTTAAACTGTTAGAGACTTTTTAGGTCGTAAAACTTAACAACAAAATCGTAACGGATTGGGACAGTGTATTTAAATATATATACAAAATGGACAATATCAAACAATGAATCAAGATATAATGAGAAGGCTATTTATAGTTTTCAACATGATTGTTTTTCTTTTCTTTCTTGCATGCTATTGAAAATGCTGCTTCAATTATGAGATTTTTATTCACCGAGATTGCTAGTTTCCTTATATATTAAGATCAATTGTTCTTTTGGAGTACCTACTCTACACAAATGTGAAAAGCATTAATTTCATTTGACATCTTCAAAATGTAAGAGCCATAAAAGTCTATAAGATTAATCGACCTTTTCACATTTCCCCTCTCCATATAAATACCAATTTTGCTGATTTTTATCAATATAATAACAAAATATTAGAATGGTTAATTTTAAATTTGCATTCAACTTAAATTTATAAAATTTAATTTTAGGACAAGGGATTATCTTTGGTCTCACGGTTCAAGTTAAGGAATATCCTCTTGGATTATTGTTAGCGAATATTATTCGCTAATTTAATAAAGCTTAAATTTAATTTTTGATTTGTTTTTTAGTAAAATAAGGAGAAAATAATGAGCTATTTTAGTTAATTGCAGATTCTTTGGAATGAAATTTGATTCCTAATAAAGCATATCAAAATAACGAGTAAATAAAGCCAAAAGAGGAAAAGTTTCGGACTACTAAATCAGAGACTTGGCGCTCCCGCACAACACAAATGGCGTAGTGGCGCAATATCCAGATCAACGAAGCTTCATGAACCAAGAAGTTGGCACTCTTGCACCACTATAGAGGCGCTCCTGTGCAACAGTAATTCTGAGGATTCCTCCTTCAACTCATATTCGAATTCTTTCTCTTATAGACTATAAATAAACCAATTTTAGGTCTTCTTTAGGGTATCATAGGCATCGTTAGAGGTGCTTAGGGGGCAAGTAAGCAAGCTATAACTCTTGGAGGCACAACTCAAGGGAGAATATTCAAGGAATTTTCAAAATCTCTTAGTCTTTCTTCCTTCTTTGTGCTCTATGAATGCTACTCAATTTTCTTGTGTTTTTTTCTTTACATTATGAACTAAATCCCTTTTTTCAAGGCTAGGATGTAGCCAAGTTTGATACTCTATTCTTTCAATTCAATATATTGATATTTGTTTAATTCCTTGTTGAGTGAATTTTTCATGTGTTTAATGCGTGCAATGGTCTGGCCAATTATTGCATGATTTGAGATATAAATTAGACTAAGAAGTTAATTTATATTAGTCATTGATTGATTCATCATAAACTCACATGAGATAAAAATATAATTGTAATTTGTGCAACCCTATATAATTTCTATGCTTAAAGGATAATTATCGATTGTTAGATGAGAGAGGCATGTGATTCTCCCTATAGTTATACATTGTTATTACTTAAAAAAGAATAAAAAATACCTTAGAGAAATTGGTTGGCAACAAGATTGATGGACATTAATTAAATTGGATTGAATAATAGAGTAGATAATTTAGGTGAAACCTGATACCCTATATCTCATTACCATTGCATTTATCTCAACTTAGTTTAAATATTATATCTTTGCTTAGTGTTTAATTTTATCCCAATTATTTAGTTAATTAGTTCTTTTAAAATTTGCTATTTAAATTATTATTCAAATAAAATCATAGTTAGATTAAGTTTAGGGGTTAATAACCAATCCTCATAGAAATGATAACTCACTCATCATCATATTGCTTGTTTCAATTCTGTGCACTTGCAGTTTTTTACATAGCAAGTTTTTGGCACCGTTGCTAGGGATTGTTTTATTAATATTAAACTAAATAACTTGATTTTAGTTTGAATTTTATTTTCTGTTTTACTTAAATTTTACTTTCTTTGATATTGGCAGTTGCATGCAAAAGTTTGGAGTCAAGGACTTATTGCCTTTAGATTTTGAGATAGAATGAACTTGAGGAAAGAATAGAAGGAAGAAGTGCGAAAAGTCCAAACAAACAAGTGTGATGGCTGACAATATGGAAGAAAATGGAGAAAGAATTGTAGTTCCAACTAACGCAAGACTCATGGATTATACTCTCCCTATGGTGACAGGAATTCACCAAGCTAAGCTATAAGGAAACCGGCAATCTAAGCGAAGACTTTCAAAATTAAACCAGCTACCCTACAGATGATTCAATCATCTCCATTTTGTGGACTGTCTAATGAAGAAACTAATGCTCTTATTGCTAATTTTATTGAAATTTGTGAAACATTCAAGTTTAATGGAGTCTCAGATAATGCTATTAGACTGCATTTGTTTCCTTTTTCATTAAAAGATAGAGCTAAGAGTTGGTTGAATTCTTTGCCTGTAGGTTCTATCTCTACTTGGGAGGAGTTAGCCCATAAATTCCTGGCCAAATTTTTCCCACCATCAAAGATAGTCAAGCTAAGAACGGAGATCTCCAACTTTACAAGATATGATGGAGAATCTCTATACAATACATAGGAGAGGTTTAAGGAGCTGTTTAGAAAATGTTCTCATCATGGTCTAGCCAAATGGATGCAAGTGCAAACATTCTACAACAATTTGGGACACTCAACAAAGACTTTGATAGATGCAGCTTCTGGAGGAGCCTTTATGAAGAAAACACAAGATAAGGCATATGATCTGATTAAAGAGATGGCCATGAACTACAATTTGGATGAAACTAACTCCTTGAAACTAACTCCTTGAAAGCACAATGGCTGCACTATCTAGACAATTACAAAATCATACTATGGCAACTAATGTCATCCATGTACCAGCAGCTATATGTGAACATTGGACAACCATCCTAGTGAGAGGTGTGAAGAAGGGAATCCTTTCAGAGGACAAGCTGAGCAAGCTAGTTATGTTGATTACAACCGTTCTAGGAATAAGCCTTATAGCAACACCTACAACCTACGTTGAAGAAATCATCCAAATTTCTCTTAGGGTAACCAAAAAGCCATTAAACCTCCTCAATAACCTCCTCAACAAGAAAAGAAACTATCTCTAAAAGAAGCCTTGGCCCAATTGACAACAACCACAACAAGCCTTATGAAAAGTATTGACTAAATCATAGTTGAAACACAACAATTTCCAAAACCGATTAGCTCAAACTAGAAGCTTAGAGACTCAAGTAAGTCAGCTAGCTAATATTGTCGGTGGAAGACTACAAGGTAATTTACCTAATAATACCAAAGTGAGCCTAAAAGAGTATTGCAGAGCTATTACTTTGAGGAGTGGTAAAGAGTTGAGTGAACCAATAAAAGGTGAGAGGCTAAAGGAGAAGGTAGAAGAAGAACCAGTCATTACCCCTACTCTAATAATAAGGCTAATGAAGACAAGGTTCAAAACACACCATTGCCTACTTCAGAACCAGTTCTTAAAGTTCCCTTTCGTCACAGGCTGTAACAAAGCAAGCTTGATAAGCAATTCTCTAGGTTCTTGGAGGTCTTTAAGAGGCTACACATCAATATCCCTTTTATGGAGGCCTTGGAACAAATGCCCAGCTATGTCAAATTCATGAAAGACATATTGCCCAAGAAGAGAAAGCTAGAAGACTATGAGGGTGTGGCTTTAACCAAAGAATGCAGCGCTATATTGCAAAAGAAGCTACCACTAAAGCTCAAGGATCCAGGGAGTTTTTCTATTCCTTGCTCCATTGGTGACTCTTTCTTTACTAATGCATTGTGTGAATTGGGTGTAAGCATATATTTAATGCCTTTATTGATTTTTAGGAAGCTTGGGTTAGGTGAAGCACATCCTACTACGGTTTCTTTGCAGCTAGCTGACCGGTCCATCAAGCATCCAATAGGAGTGATTGAAGATGTGCTGGTCAAGGTGGACAAATTAATCTTCCTAACATATTTCATTGTTCTTGACATGGAGGAGGACAAGGAGATACATATCATCTTAGACAGACCGTTTTTAGCAACTGGTAGGGCGTTGATTGATGTTCAAAAAGGTGAGTTGAGGCCGCGTCTTCAAGAGGAAGAGGTAATATTTAATGTTTTTAACGCCATGAAGTATTTGAATGACATTGAAAATTGCTTTCGAATTGATGAGGTAAGTTCTACAGTATTAAACATAAAAATTTACCTTTGATTGCATTAGAAGCTAGCTTGACATGTTCTAATTTGCTGGATGAGTTTGATGAATTAGAAGTAGTTAAGTAAATTGGATGGATTCTTTTAGGCCAAACAATAGAAAATGTTATGAGCCATTAGGAGAAGGACCATCAAGACCTTTAACCTCTATTGAAAAACCACCAGTCCTTGAGTTAAAACAATTACCTAGTCATATTAAATATGTTTACCTTGGGAAATCGTCTATACTCCCAGTCATTATATCATCTAATTTGACTATTTTAGAGGAAGAAAAACTGTTAAGGGTATTAAGGGAGCATAAAACTGCTATAGGGTGGTCTATCTCTGATTTGAGAGGAATTAGTCATTCAATGTGCATGGATAGAATTATCATGAAAGAGAATTGTAAACCATCGATAAATGCACAAAGAAGGCTGAATCCTGCCATGAAAAAAATAGTAAGAGCTAAAGTCTTAAAGTGGTTAGATGCAGGGGTAATTTACCCCATATCGACCAGCTTATGGGTTAGTCCGATTCAAGTAGTGCCTAAAAAGGGAGGGATGACGGTTATGAAGAATGAAAATAACACCACAGGAAAAATGACTTTTTGCGAGGAAATATTTCGTCGCAAAAAGTCAAAATTTCATCGCAATAGGTTTTTGCGATGAAAATAAATTCGTCGTGTTCCAGTCGCAATAGGTTTTTCTACGACGAATCTTGAATTTCTCACAAAAAGACTTTTTGCGAGGAAATTTTTATCACAAAAAGTTATATTTTGAGACAAATATTTTGTCGTAAATAGGATTAAGTCATGTTAACTTTTTGCGACAATATAAAATTCGTCGCAAAAGAGCATATTTTGCGACAAATTTGAATTTTGTCACAAAAAATTTTGTACCAAAATCGTATTTAAACAAATTATTTTCATTGTAAATATCTTTTCCGTCTATTTTTTTGTCACTAAATCTGATCTTTAGCGACAAAACATTCGTCGCGAAAGACCTAATTTTTTTAACATAATTGATTTTTTTAATAATTCATAAAATTTATTTTAATTTGTTATAAATTTGAAAATAAAACAACAAAATTATGTCATTATGCAACATAATTCTTTGTAAGAATAATTTTATTAAATAATAACAAATTACAAAAATTTAATACAACATTGGAACTTTGGTTGTACATGGAAAAATTAAAAAAATAAAAATACAAGATAACACAGCAAATACAAAACTTCATCCTCCACTAAATTTTTTGTTGCTTGATTTTATTTCAATCTTCAAATCTTCAAATATACCCCATCTTCAATTATACCTATTAAAAACAAAAAAGAAGTAAAATATTAATTAGTAATAATTAAGGATACGAGTGATAAGTGTATACAAAAAAAATGTTAAAGAAATAAAGAACTTAAGATTTTTAATTGCATTACCTCTTCCAAAATACCTATTAAACAAAAAAGTGTAATATTAATTGACAATTAAAAAATAAAAAATATATGAATCTTGTAAGTAAATATATTACAACATAAAAGAAAAAATGAGTAAAAATATTTACCTTGATAATAGTGTTAGGGAAAGAAGAGAAATAGATAAAAATGAAAATGAAGAGGAAATTAGAATAGATGGAAGAAAATGAAGTAAACCACAGAATTAGGTGGTGTATATATAATAAAGGCATTGATTTTTTGCGATGAAATTTGGACATTTCGCGACGAAAAATTTGTCGTAAACTAATTTAAAAAATATGAAATAAATAAGAGCAGGTAAAAGTCCGCCTAAAATTTTCTTTTTGCGACAAAATTTTGGTCTTTAGCGACAAAATTTTTGTCACTAAAGGTGTAAAAATTTTGAAATTTAATAGGCGGAAAAAAGTCCGCCTAAAATTTAGTTTTTGCAACGAATTTAGATTTAAATTTTCCTCGCAAAAGACCCCATTTTGCGAGAAATTTTAAAGTGGTCGCTAAAAGTCTAAAATGCTAATATTTAGCGATAAAATACTAATCTTTTGCGATAAAATTTTTGTCACTATAAGTCTTTAAAAAATATTAAAATTAAAATCTAAATCTAAAATTAAAAATATTTAAATTAGACTTGGGTAATTTTAAGTTTATTTATTAATTAAATTTTCATCCATAATTAAATTTATATAATATTGGATTGGTATTAAATAATTTGATGACAAATTAATAATTAATATAACAACCATATATAATAGAAATATAAAACATTATATGGTATTTAATTATTTTTTATTGAGTATTACAATGATAATAAAATAGGTACAACAACTTAAGAATTATTTAACAAATGTAAACAATAGTTAGACATTTATACATATGTCATAGTTGTTATATGAGAAATTACAAAAAAAATTTTGTTTAGTGATCAATAAATAATTAATTATTGACATTATAATCATATATGTAACAAAAAGATTCCATTCATTTTAGCTATAATTTATTTTAATTATCTATTTCTTTTGAAAACACTAAAAATATGTTTTACAAATTTAAAAAATTAATTTGTGATGGAGATAATTTAATTATTAACATATAAACGCATGTCATAATTGTCATATGTATTAAAGTGTTAACAAAATACACACAAGTCAACTATCATTAACAAATGCATAATGCTTAGACATCTATACATATGGCATAATTGTCATGTGCGAGTTATTGAAAATAAGTTTTTAATACTTTAATAAACAAATGATCAGATATTCATATTATAATTATTATGTAACAAATGCATTTATTTTTAGTGAATATTTTTTTATTATTTATTCCTTTTACAAATGCTAATAATTAATATTTAAAATATCTTGACAAATGCAAACCATAAGTTTGTAACAGTTGTAATTTAATAATTAGATATCTATATATGCAAATTTGTTATTATAAGAAATTGAAAATAAACTTTTCTAATTTGATCAGTAAATGATTAATTATTCATATTATATTCATATAAAAATGTAACAAAATTGCATTTATTTTCAAGTATAGAATGCCTTTAAATTAATTATCTATTTTTTTATAAAAATAACAATTATTAAAAATATTTTTTACAATTATAAAAAATATTTTTTTCATAGAAGTAATTTAATTATTAGACATATATACATATACATATGTTACAAGTATCATATGTATTAGGAATTGAACATTAGTTTTTGCCATTTACCAGTAAATGATTAATTATTCATATAGTAATCAATATATAACGAATGTATTTATTTTTTGTTATAGAGTTCATTTTAATTATTTATCTCTCTTTAAATAAAATCTAACAATTGTTTAAAATATCTCAATAATTTACTCAAAGCTATATGATAAAAATTAAAAGTCTAAGAAAAATATACTGTCTAAATTAATATACTTTATAAAAAAATAAAAAACATAATTATAGGCAACATTACATTATTATTAATTAATTAATTATTTATGTTTATTTGACATATAATTAAACATTGAAAAATAAATTAGAATTTTAGAAGTTGAATTTTTTTTCCAATCTCATTTTCATCAATTAAAACTTAGTCATAGTAATAAGTTTATCATAATTGTAATTTAGTAGTTACACATATATAAATCACACATAAATTAGATTATATATAAATAATTAGCAATAAATTTTATGCTTGATTATTGGATTATTAACGATTCATATCTTACACACACAAACACACACATATATAGAGTTTATTTTAATTATTTATCTCTTTTACAAACACTAAATTTAGAATATCTTAATAGTTTTTCACATTTAAAAGCATGAATGGAATTACAAAGGGTCTTTTTTTTATAAAAATTTATATGCATCTCCAAATGACCCTACTATATTTAAAAATTGTCAAATTTATTTAAAATCAAATTAGACTTTTAATAGTTTCTTTATTCTTTTTTTAGTCATTTTTTAAATAAAGACTTATATATTAGATGGACCACAAACAAAGAGAAGAAAAGAAAAGAGAAAAGTTATTAAGTTTTAATTTAAAAAAAACTTTTTGCGAGGAATTTTTTCTCATAAAAGGTCATATTTTGCGAGGAATATATATTTTCGTCACAAAATATCCAGTATTGTCACGTATTCATAATAAGTTAGAAGGGCTTTTTGCGAGAACCTTTTTCTCGCAAAAGGTTGATTTTTTTGCGAGGAATTTATTGTCGCAAAAGGTTACATTTTGCGACGAATCAAATTTTCGTCACAAAATATCCAGTATTGTCACGTGTGCATAGTAAATTAGAATGGCTTTTCACGAGGATTTTTTTTTTTTTGCCGCAAAAGGTCTATATTTTGCGAGAAAATTTTCCTTGCAAAAGGTAACATGTTCCGAGGAATCACATTTTTGTCGCAAAATATCCAGTATTGTCACGTGTACATAGTAAATTAGAATGGCTTTTCGCGAGGATTTTTTTGCCGCAAAAGGTCTATATTTTTCGAGAAAATTTTCCTTGCAAAAGGTAACATGTTGCGAGGAATCACGTTTTTATCGCAAAATATCCAATATTACCACGTGTGCATGGTAAATTAAAATGGCTTTTTGCGAGGAACTTTTTGTCGTAAAAGGTCTATTTTTTGCGAGAAAATTTTCCTCGCAAAAAGTAACATGTTGCGAGGAATCACGTTTTTGTCGCAAAAAATCCAGTATTGCCACGTGTGCATGGTAAATTAAAATGGCTTTTCGCGAGGAATTTTTTGCCGTAAAAGGTCTATTTTTTGCAAGAAAATTTTCCTCGCAAAAGGTCACATGTTGCGAGGAATCACGTTTTTGTCGCAAAATATCCAATATTGCCACGTGTGCATGGTAAATTAAAATGGCTTTTCGCGAGGAATTTTTTGTCATAAAATGTCTCTTTTTTGCGAGAAAATTTTCCTCACAAAAGGTAACATTTTGCGAGGAATCATTTTTTCGTCACAAAATATCCAGTATTGCCACGTATGCATGGTACATTAGAATGGCTTTTAGTGAAGAATTTTTTGTCGCAAAAGGTCTTTTTTTCACGAGAAATATAATTTCGTCGCCAAAAATGTTCATCTTGCTACAAAATTTTTCTCACAAAATCCCATCTTTGTGTAATACGTTTTGCGACAAAAAATTTGTCGCAATAGGCTTTATTTCGTCGCAAAAAATGCTTCCCTAATTAGTAACTCGAATTTTTAGCGAGGAAATAAATATTCATCGCTAAAGGTTTTATTTTGCGACGAAAAATTCCTCACGAAATATCGTTTTTTTGAAATGCTAGCTTTTGCGACGAAATAATAATTTTGTTGCAAAAGGCCTCTTTTTGCGATGAATTTTATTTCGTCGCAAAAAATTATTTTTCTTATGGTATAACGAGTTCATCCCAACTCACAGAGTTATCGAGTGGCGTATTTGCATAGACTATAGGAAATTGAACCAAGCCACTTGGAAAGATCATTTTCCCTCTACCTTTTGTTGAGCAAATGCTAGATAGGTTGGTTGGACATGAGTATTATTGTTTCTCGGATGTCCATTCCAGATACAATCAAATTGCCATAGCACCCGAAGACCAAGAGAAAACCACCTTCACTTGCCCTTATGGTACATTTGCTTTAGGAGAACGCCTTTTGGGTTGTGTAATGCCCCAATCACATTTCAAAGATGTATAATGGCCATATTTCTGATATGATTGAGAAAAACATTGAAGTGTTCATGGATGATTTTTCAGTCTTGGGAAAAACCTTTGACCAATGCTTAGACAACTTAGAGTTAGTTCTTAAGAGATGTGAGGAAACTAACGTGGCCCTAAATTTGGAAAATTATCACTTCATGATCAAGGAAGGGACAGTACTAGGCCATAAGATATCATCCACAAGAATTAAGGTTGATAAGGCTAAAATAGAGACTATAGAAAATCTGTCACCACTGACATTAGTAAAAAGGGTTAGAAGTTTTTTAGTACATGCAGGTTTTTATAGACGGTTTTCTAAGGATTTCTCCAAGATTTCCAAACCACTTTCAAATTTACTTGTAAAAAATAACCTGTTTATGTTTGATAGTAACTGTGTACAGGCTTTTGAGACTCTAAAAAAGAATTTGGTGATTGCCTCTATTATGGTAGCACCGGATTGAGAATTATCATTAAAGTTAATGTGTGATGCAAGTGATGCAGTACTTGGGCAATGAAAAAACAAGGTTTTTCATGCCATAAATTATGCAAGTCACACCCTCAAATCAACGACGCCATAATTGAAAAAGAGTTACTTGCAATTGTATCTACTTTCGACAAGTTTAGGCTGTAATTGATTGGTAAAAAGGTTATTATGTACACTGATCATTCAGCCATAAAGTATTTTATGATCAAGAAAGATGCAAAGTCTAGACTCATTCGATAGGTGCTTCTACTGCAAGAATTTAATCTAGAGATTAGGGACAAGAAAGGCATAGAGACTATGGTGGTGGATCATCTTTCTGATTTAGAATTGCTGGAAGAACAAGAAGAACACATACAAGCTATTGATGATCACTCTCCAGATGAGTACCTATTTGTTGTGTCTTCCAACCAAACCCTTCAATGGTTTACGGATTTTATGAACTTCCTTGCAACAAAAATCATCCCACCAGGCCTATTTTATCAACAAAAAAAGAAATTCTTTGCTGATATGAAACACTATTATTGGGATGATCCTATCCTATATCGTCGTTGTGCAGATCAAATGATAAGGACATGTGTACCAGAAGAAGAGATGGAGGATATTCTGAAACAGTGCCTTGCACTAGAGTGTCGAGGTCATTTAAGAGGCCAAATAACAGCAACTAAAGTTCTCCAATCAGGGTTCTTTTGGCCTGCTTTATTCAAGGATGCTCATATGTTCGTTACTAACTATAAGAGGTGTTAAAGAATGGGTAATATTTATAGGCAAAACGAAATGCCATTAAAGACTATGCTAAAGGTAGAACTATTTGATTTATAGGGCATAGATTTCATGGGACCGTTTCCATCCTCATACAATAACAAGTATATCCTCTTAGCAGTGGACTATGTGTCAAAATGGGTAGAGGCTGTGGCAACACCAACTAATGACAGTAAGGTGGTACTTAACTTTCTAAGAAAGCATATTTTTACAAGGTTTGGTACGCCAAGGGACATTATAAGGGATGAAGGTACACACTTTTGTAACAAGCAATTCACAGTTATCTTGTCTAAGTGTGGTGTGAACCATAGGAAAGCTATTGCTTACCACCTACAAACCAATGGCCAAGAGGAGATCTCAAATCGTGAGGTGAAGAGAATTCTGGAAAAGACTATTGCAAACTCACGGAAAGATTGGGCGAGGAAATTAGATGATGTATTTTGGGCATATTGAACATCCTACAAGACACCAATTGGAAGTCTCCTTATAGGTTGGAAGGCACGTCATTTACCAGTTGAGTTAGAACATAAAGCTTATTGGGCCATGAAGCAACTGAACATGGATTTGCAAAAAACTGGTGACAAATGGCTGCTGCAGATAAATGAACTGAAAGAGTTCGTAAGGAAGCTTATGAAAATGCAGAAATCTACAATGAGAGGACCAAGACCTAGCATGAAAAGCAAATTCTACAGAAAACCTTTTCTCTCAGTCAATAAGTCTTCCTATACAACTCTTGACTGCAACTGTTTCTAATAAAACTCAAGTCACATTGTTCTAGTCCTTTTACAATGATTAAAGTGTTTCCGTATGTTACAGTGGAGATTGGACAACCGGGCAAAACTCCATTTAAAAGTCAATGGCCAAAGGCTCTAGCATTACATGAGTGGTGAAACAGAACCCCAGAAAAGCACCACACTCCTAGATGAAATATGAAGAAGCAAAGCCATGTCCGACTGATGACATAAAACAAAGCGCTTTTTGGGAGGTAACCCAAACTATGTTATGATTCTCCTTAGTTTCTTAGTTGTGTTCTTCATTTTTAAGTGTGTTTTTTCAATTTTTAATTTTATGTATGCATTCATGCTGTGTGTTAGTGTTTTCAGGAAAATTTCCACCTCAAGAGCCAAGTTTGCCGGACTACTAACAGAAGCCTTGCACTCCTACGCCATGTATTCCGTGATGCTACACCATTTGTGATACGGGACATGCACTCCTGCACAGGTAAGTGGTACTCATGTGCCTCATTTGCATTATGTATTCAAAATTTTTCGAGAACCATGTCGCTCTTGCGCCAAACTTCTCGCGCAGCTGCGCCACCACAACCCAAAAATTTAAATGCTTCGGTGGCTTCCCTACACCTGATTCTGCACCACTGCACCTTCAAACGCCAAGATTAAGATATTTATATAAAAAATATGGTGCTCCTGCGCCATGATACATGCGTTGTTGTACGAGCGTTACTTTGAATTTTAGGCTTCTAGGTTGCGCTCGTGCGCCTGGTTCCATGCACCTACACAATTAAATACCATAACAATAGGAAGGTTAACTAAAAGGTTGGTGCTCCTGTGCTCCAGTGGTTGTGCCTGTGCACCAAAATGGCTATAAACTTATTAAATTTTCTTGCTCCCTCTACGCCACTATGTGCCTATGTGTATGCTCCTGTGTAGCCATTGCCTTGCATCTATAATCATGATCCAATGACTTGGCGCTCCTGCTCCACTATCTTTGCGCACTTGTGTAGACAAATTAGGTTAAAATAAGATTTGGGGCTTTCTCTGTGCCACTGTGCAACTTTGAATAAAAAAAAAAAAAAGAAAAACGGAGTTTGGCCACCATTCTTTTCAAAACCTCTATAGCTCTCCCTCTCTCCCTATGAAACCACCACCTCTGATGACCACAACCATCGTCCTTTTGGCCACTTTGGCCCTTGTCGATGTTGCTAGGCTCTCATCTTTTTCCCCATTTTCTCTATCTAACAAACCCACATTCCTCTTGTTTTCTTTCTTTTATATGGAAATAAGGTAAGATAGTTACATTTTCGTGTTCACACTTCACTTTTAGTCACATTATTTTTAGTTTATATATGAGATATTATGGATGATGATTGAAGTGTTTGTGGCCACCGTCATGGGTGGAGTTGCGATGAGGAGTTTGTGAGAAAAGGATGGCGTGCTGGGAGTGTTAGGATGATATACGCTTTTGGTTTATGCAAATTGGAATTGTAATGCATTCATTTGGAATAGGTGACTATGGATATAGTTTGTCTTGAGGCTTTCATTAGTATCTGATTATGTATGCTTTAATAAAATTTACATGAATTCTTTAAGGTAATGACTGTTTTGTTTATTGGGGTAGATTGCAATATGAAACGCATAAAATATGGGCATAGGATATGCCCTATTGCATATATTTTGTAAATTTTATGTGTTTGGTAAACAATTGCATGGAATTTAAAATGGGACACATTTGCATGATGACTATTCCTGCATATTTCGTTTTGTAATTTGGGTGTTGGGCATCTGATTAGTTGGCATTTCATGTAATCAAACCCTTTAAGCATGAAAAGGTAATTGGACAATGGAAAATCGATTATTTTCTTATTTTGTACATTATGCATCGATTTTCAAGTTGTTATATTATTGTGCAATTCGAATGTCAGATGATTTTACCCTTCTAGTTATACATTTTGTTCATAAACTAGAAATGATTTCTTGAAGCCATTGAGTGTGCTAATGTTGAGGAAATTAGAATGGTGAAGAGTAGATGTTAAGCATCTGAGTTAACAGTCATGCATGCTTGTTATAGACAGTTTTATTGGTTAACTTGGGATTCATTAAAACCGTAAAGAGAAGCAAACTAATGTGTTCACGAAGGTTAATTTGTTTTAAACACTATTCAGGATAACTTGTTGTTTGCTTCATTTATGTGGTTGCACAAGTCATGATTCACTCCTATCGTTACTTTGAGATTCAAAGTTGTTTGTCCACCTCTTGTATGCTATACTTGCTCATCACATTGCTTTGAAAGGAAATTGACAAACATGCTATATATATTTTGGTTGTGCATCCTTTTGCACTCATTATTCAAGATTCTTAATGCGAGTAATCTTAATTGATGCTTTGGGACTTATTTGTTTATATCATTTGATTTCAAGAAAGTTTTCTTACACGAAAATTTCAAGTGCTCCATTTGGCTTTAAAATTGAGAATTGTATTGATTGCTGCCACTTGATTCTTTATCTTTGCTAGTGTTTTCATTCATTATGGGTTGTTTCCATGCTTTGATCTTACATATGTAATTTGGTGACAAATGAAACCAATATGGACTTTAACATTAGGATTAAATGCAAACATTGACTATGAACTGCAATTAACAATATCGGAGTGCTTGTTTTCTGTTTATTTTACATTGTGCGCAGGATTATGACACCAAAAAAATGAAAGGTTTCTTCTTCAACTGTAGCCTCATCCTCATCCGCTCATGCATTTGATCGACGCATTTTCAAGAGTGTCGATACTACTACCTGTTATCACAACACAGTTCTAGCCAAGAGCTGTATTCGAGAGCGTGGTATTGACACTTCTAACGAAGTCTTATGGAGTTAATTGGGTAAAGGCACATGGTAGACTTACATGAGCCATCTGGAGCATGTCATTGTTCATGTGGTCCGAGAATTTTATGCCAATGCAAAGGAAAGGACTGGATACAATGTGTATATCCAAGGGAAACAAGTTTCATTCAGTCCAGCTATTATCAACTAGTTTTTACAAGTTATGGGGCATTGATGAGTGCGAGTACTATCGCTACAAGACTAATCCAAACTTTGATGAGATTCTAGCATACCTTGCTCCAGTGGGTACTCAATGGGGGTCATCCAGGGCTCATCAAGGAGAGGACAGCATTTTTCCAACCTCCACCATGCGAGTCGAGTTATGGGCATTAAACCTATTTGTTTGCGAAAAAATGTTGCCCAACACTCATCACGGAGAGGTTTTAAAGGAGGAGCCACATTATTATATGCATACAAGCAAGGTATGACAATTAATGTGGGGTAGTTGATCACGGACAACATAATCCATTGTATTCAAGCTAGAACTAATGGAGGTCTCCCACATCCATAATTAATTACAACTCTTTGCCAAGCCATTGTAGTCATCATTGATGCTGCTAAAGAGTGATCACCGCCATTACTTGTCATCGATATGAGGCTTTTCCAAACACTAGAGCGGGCATGCTTAAGACAGCCACCCCAGTTATGGTTGTTCAAAAAATCAATCTGATTCGACCCGATTGGGTTTGATCGGGTTATCTACGGGTTATATTATTAAAAAACCCGAAATCGGGTTTTAAATATCAGGTTTGAATGAAATCGGGTTGTGATCGGGTTTCTTAAAGAAAACCCGAAAAACCGACCCGATCATTCTATTCTTTTAAAAAATTAAAATATGACACGTGTCAATTTTTCATTAGTTGAATGCATAATATTTTTGTGAACTCTACAACACCAGATTAGTTATATAAAATTAAATTACTTGCCGTTGAAAACCCTCATTCTTCTTCTTTTCTCTTTCACAGTTTCACCAACCCCATCGTCTTTTCAGTCTTCTCTTTCACAAACCCACCTTTGCCTCCACCCTCTCCATTGCCCCTAGCAACCTTCACTCTCCTCTCTTGACTCCACTCTTGCTTGTGTCCTCCACTCTCCTCGCTCATGCTTATTGTCGCCTCCACCAGACTTCTCTTCTCTTTCACCAACCTCACCACCTCTTCTCCTTCACAAAGCCTCCAACCCCTCCATTGCCACTCTTCTAGTTCCGCTAGCGGCCTCCACTCTTGCTTGTGCCCTCTACTCTCCTCGCTTGCGCTCACAAGTTAGAACTGCCTCCACTAGCCCTCCTAGCTATAGTATTTTGGTAGTACAAGAAACAAGATTCGGCTTGCCTCTAACTACAAAGTCTAGTGAATCTTGCATATGATTTTCAAAGGCATCGACACTGAACTTATAGATTATTTTTTATGAATTGATTTTAATGTAACAGATAAATGTGCATTACATTTTGATAGTATATTTTGATGGCAGATTAGGAATGAAAACTACTATCTGAAATGTTGATTTTTTTTCTAAATTAAATTCTTTCAATAGGAGTGTTTTTTCAATTGATTGAACCATGTATGAGTTGCTTCCCTTGCTTGCAAAGTTGTTATAATAGTTCTGAACTTTCATGGGACTTGTGAATTATTATTATTACTATTTTTATACTAATATCACTCAAAAAGGCTTAGATAAAGTAACCCCATGTTCCAATGAAGAGCCATGTATGGCCCTCCATCTTTAGAGTTATGAATTTCAAACAAAAATACTTTTGCTGTGTAGCTGTTGAAACCTTAAGCAAGCATATTTTTATTTATAATTTTTAATGAATATCAACATTCATTTTTTCTAACTTCTGTATTGCCTCGCTTGGGTTTCGATTTAAGGGAGAGGAATCTGTCTTTGTAAGATTTTGTCTAATTTGACGGGGTTTCTCTTGTTACCATACAAACAACATAGCAACATAGCATAATTAGCAATGTTTAGCACTCTTCATTGTCACATTTTTATTTAGATATGACACATTGACCTTTTATGGAAGTAGACTTTGACTTGCACATTGGAGCTGTAGAAAGAGGTTCATGATGTTTGTGAGGAGCTCTCATGTCTATCTCCATCAAAATCTTCATCAGTAGACGAAATTTTTCTACATTTTGTTACTTTAAAGGCTTTTTGATGGAGAGAATTAATTATATAGTATGTCAAGTGAGTTTTTTGCTTTGTTCAATCTTTGATTAGCACAAGGAAGAAAGTGATATTTTTTGCCATGGAGTTAGTTTGTCAAGTTTTAATAACTGATTTAGAGGTTTAGCGTATTTATTTTTTTGCATTGTATATTTTTGGCCATGGAGTGAGTTGCCAAGTTCTAATTTATCTTAATGGCCTAATATAAATGTTGTAAATAAATTTTAACAAAACTTTTAAATAGGTCCAACCCGACCAACCTGACCATACTTGATAACTCAGGTTACATGTCGGTTCATAACATTGAAAAACTCGATCTCGGATTAAATTTTTGCAACCTGATGCTTCATCGGGTCAAGTCGGATTCAGTGAAACCTGATTCGACCTGACCCCTGTGCACCCCTAACCCTAGCTGTAACCCCAATAGCAGCAGCATCCAGCACCAGTTCACAATTTGACAGCTACACAGCGGATGGACAGATTTAAGCACGAGCTCCTGGAGACTCGATACTAGCTTACTACAGTGCGCCAAGATGTCACCTATGTTAAACAAGTGGCAACCTAGATGATGGAGACCCAGCGTGCGTTCTAATAGTTTTTCATTCACCAAGGGGCATCTCCAAATTTATTCCCTCCTCCATTGCTATTTGTTGAGGATGAGAGGTAGCCTCCTAAAGAGCTTCCTCATGGTCCAGCCACCGATGAGGAGGAGGATGGGTAGCAAGTAGATGATTATGTATACACTGGAGCATATGATGCCGACCTTAGAGTCGATCTTGCTGATGTTTTGGGTGACAACCTTCAGGATGACCAGGATCCGGCAAACTCTTAAGTTTTCAGAGAAGTTTTCTTCACTTTCTTATCTTTTTGTGCACATTGAGGGCACTGTGCTTCTCAAGTTCGAGGGTGCAGTCGCTTTCTTTCGTTTTCATTAGTTTTTACTTAGTTTGTGTGAATATTTGCCTGTTTTGCATGTTTTTTCATCTGTTTTTGTGTGTTTTGCATATAATGTGTGTTTGTGTTTTATATATATATATATATTCTTGCTTGCTTGCACTGTGATGGCCAATAGTATAATGATTGTTTAACATGAATTACTCTTAGAAAAGAAAAATTTTGCATACAATCTATGGGTTTGACTTAATTGATAGTTTTGTTTTGTTTTCAATTCCTTGAACATCATTTGTCCACATTGAGTTATGATCGTTGAAATTGGGTGTTGATTTAAAGAAAGATTATGTAATGTAAATGAGTTATAAAATTTCAAAATGATTCTAGAACTTGCTTGATTGTTATTTGAGGCAAAATCATAGACAACTCAACATTAGGGAAATGATTAAGGCTATTATTGGATAATTTGAGCCTTTCAAAGCTAACCCATGATTGAAATTAATCCCTAGTTGTCCCCTTTGAACTTATTGAATCCTTTTTCTTTGTTAGCTTACTAAATTTATCCTAGCCACATAAAGAATATATTTAAATAGTGTCCCTTACTCATAAGCATGTTAATCTTTCAAAACTTTTGATTGATGCATGAATAAAGGTGCATAAGGGAGGATGGGAGGTGTTTTGATGGTATATGACATGATTAGCTATGTAGTTTGGGATTAAAGGTTGATTTTGAGTTCGATGATTTTGATTGAAGTCTAGTTCATTTTAAATTCAACTATTTGCATTATTCTCTTTATTGAAGAAAAAAAACTAGATGAGTTGATTTCATAGCCTTTTTAGTTTAAGCAAGTAAGCTCTTAGGGATGTCTTAACACCCAGTACCCTAAGGCCAACTGGTTGGGAGTTACTAGCTCAAAGCTTGTTAAACAAACTAAAAAGAAAGCTTAAGGGAATCAACATTACACTATCCAGTAGAAAAAAAAAAGACAGAAAGAAAGAAGAGAGAATCTTGCAAAAAGTCAAAACAGCTGACAAGATAAGGGTGATATGTGAATTTGCAATATTAAATAAGTGTTCAAGCACAAAAAGGGGAGGTGAGATTTAATTGAAGCTTAATAGCGTTGTATTGAAAATATGGCTCGATGAGGGTGAAAAGTTTATGAAGTTTTGAGAGATTATATATGCTTGATGAGTACATTGAATCGCAAAATTTATCTTTCACCATACCCTTATTACCCCAGCCATTCATTACAAGCTTTAAAAAGTCCTATTTGATCTTTGATATTGAGTTGATATACATTAGTGGAGAGTAGTATGACTAGGAAGCTTATGGAGTCTTAGTTTTCATAAAGCACATAAATGTTTTGTTTGACTCATTTTGTTAGATAATCTCAGTTGAATTGCACTCAATGATATGATATTGAGTCGAGCACACAATCACTCAAGGAATTGGGAATGGACTTGGCTAATGTTGAGGAGAATCCTAGGTGGTTTTGCAAATTTGAAATTTCTTTTGAGCTATAATTGATGCAATTTTTTAGGCCAATCGTAGTGTTAAGTACAAGCTTGATTTTATATGAGCAATTTTGATCTAATTATACTTGTTTTCTTTTAGTAATTGTTTTTGTTTTGCTCGAGAACTAGCAAAATGTTAAGTTTGGGGGTATTTGTTAGTGAATTTTATTCACTAATTTAATAAACCTTAAATTTAATTTTTGATTAGTTTTTGAGTAAAATAAGGAGAAAATAAAGCACATCAAAATAAGGAGTTAATAAGGCCAAAAGAGGAAGAGTTTTGGACTAATAAATCAGAGACTTGGCGCTCCTGCACAACACAAGTGGAACAGTGGCAAAATATCCATATCAATGAAGCTTCATGAACCAGGAAGTTGGCACTCCTGTGCCACTATAAAGGCGCTCCTACGCAAGACTAATTCTTGAAATTTTTAGGATTCCTCATTCAACTTGGATTCGAATTCTTTCGCTTATAGACTATAAATAGACCAGTTTTAAGTCTTTTTTAAGGTATCATAGGCATCATTAGACGTCCTTAGGGGGCAATGAAGCAAGCTACAACTCTTGGAGGCACAATTCAAGGGAGAATCTTCAAGGAATCTTCAAAATATCTAAGTCTTTCTTCCTTCTTTGTATTCTTTACATTATGAACTAAATCCATTTTTCTAGGGTTAAGATGTAGCCAAGTTTGATACTATAATATTTCAATTCAAGATACTGATGTTTATTCAATTCCTTATTGAGTGAATTTTTCATGTCTTTAATGCATGTAATGGTCTAGCCAACTATTGCATGATTTGAGATATAAATTAGACTGAGAAGTTAATTTATATTAATCCTTGATTGATTCACCATAAATTCACATGAGATAGAAATATAATTGTGATTTGTGTAACCCTATATGATTTCTTGTGCTTAAAGGATAATTATAGGTTATTAGATGAGACAAGCATGTGATTCTCCCTATAGTTATACATTGTTATTGCTTGAAAAAGAATAAAAAATACCTTAAAGAAATTGGTTGGCAACAAGATTGATGAACATTAATTAAATTGGATTAAATAATAGAGTGGATAACGTAGGTGAAACCTGATACCCTAGATCTCATTACCATTGAATTTCTCTCAACTTTGTTTAAATCTTATCTCTTTGCTTAGTGTTTAATTTTATCCCAGTTATTTAGTTAATTAGTTCTTTTAAAATTTGCTATTTAAATTATTATTCAAATAAAATCATAGTTAGATTAAGTTTAGTAGTTAATAACCAATCATCATGGGAATGATAACTCACTCATCATTATATTATTTGTTTCGATTTTGTGCACTTGCGGATTTTTGAATTACAATTATTTACTTGGTATATGCAAATCTTACAAGTCCTCTATCTTCTAGGTTTATTGGATGTGAAAGTAAATTTTAGTCTTTTAAATCTAAAACTTTGTGAAGTAAAAGATAAATGATTATGGGGTCTTGTAAAAATATTGTAAAAGATACTGATGTTTATTCAATTCCTTATTGAGTGAATTTTTCATGTCTTTAATGCATGTAATGGTCTAGCCAACTATTGCATGATTTGAGATATAAATTAGACTGAGAAGTTAATTTATATTAATCCTTGATTGATTCACCATAAATTCACATGAGATAGAAATATAATTGTGATTTGTGTAACCCTATATGATTTCTTGTGCTTAAAGGATAATTATAGGTTATTAGATGAGACAAGCATGTGATTCTCCCTATAGTTATACATTGTTATTGCTTGAAAAAGAATAAAAAATACCTTAAAGAAATTGGTTGGCAACAAGATTGATGAACATTAATTAAATTGGATTAAATAATAGAGTGGATAACGTAGGTGAAACCTGATACCCTAGATCTCATTACCATTGAATTTCTCTCAACTTTGTTTAAATCTTATCTCTTTGCTTAGTGTTTAATTTTATCCCAGTTATTTAGTTAATTAGTTCTTTTAAAATTTGCTATTTAAATTATTATTCAAATAAAATCATAGTTAGATTAAGTTTAGTAGTTAATAACCAATCATCATGGGAATGATAACTCACTCATCATTATATTATTTGTTTCGATTTTGTGCACTTGCGGATTTTTGAATTACAATTATTTACTTGGTATATGCAAATCTTACAAGTCCTCTATCTTCTAGGTTTATTGGATGTGAAAGTAAATTTTAGTCTTTTAAATCTAAAACTTTGTGAAGTAAAAGATAAATGATTATGGGGTCTTGTAAAAATATTGGATATAACACAACCACGACACACACACATATAAAATAGTAGAAAAGTTTTCATACATCCGTTGCCCATATATCCAATTAATTATGATTCATCACATCAATGCACATGTAATAGTGTGTATCCCATAATTGGTGAGATAAATGTACAACGTATGTATGAAAGATTTTTTCTTAAAATATTATTGTTGTGAATTATGCTAGGACATCTAGGTATGAGCCAAGCCATAATGCATTTGGTGTGTTGTATGCCTCCATTTTTATTTTCCAGAAAAATAAGAAAATAGTATAAAAATTAACATGTACATAGAAGTTAAAACCCTAGGAAGATACTATTAATTGTAATATTTGATTAAAGGAGTTGATAGGGTGAGAAAAATGAAAAATGCATTGAAATGGAAGGAAAGGCAAAGGGAGGTAAAACGTGATTGTCCAATCACAACTCTTTGTCGGGTTCAATTGCAACACAAAGATTCGCTCGCAAGCCGCGTCGGCGGCAATCTCCTTCATTTCATTTGGCCAAACACCACAACAAGAAACGCAAAGGAATATAAAAACGACTTCGAACGGACGGACGGATTCTATGAATTAAAGTTTCAAACATACATTTGGCACTGACATCAAATTCCTTCTGCCTCTTGTATTCTCAATTCAATAGTCTTATCCTATTGATAACATAAACATAGCTAGGCTACATTGATTCAACTGTTAATTAATTATTGTATGCTTAATTCATCAAGTAATATTATCAGTTTAACCTATTCCATTAGATTCATACTATATGCGACCTAAAAGTTGGGGGTGTTTGGCTTGGGTAAGGTTTAAGCTAGCCCAAATCAACCTATTCATATTAAAAATAAAAACTATTAGGAAAACAACATAATATGGAGGCAGTCAATTAATATAGATTGATCCGAAATCATATTCAAATCCAATATAGTACTTATGCATACGCAAAAAATTATTGAAATCAAAAGATTTAAAAAAAAAACAGTTTTTGGCATTGCAAAACTTTTTAGCAAATAAATATAACGAAACAAATTAATATGCTCTTAATAGATTGCAAGATATCATTTTAATTTATATATAGAAGATTAAAACGAATTGATAATACTTATTTTATTTAAATAATTTGAAGTCAATATTGTATGTCTATATAAACATAAATACACATATATTAGAGTCATTATTCATGAAAACAGAATTACTAACACCAATAACAAGATATATATAAAAAAAGTTGCTTTGTTTCACGTGTTTTGGGTCTCCCTAACTAGAATTTTTTGTGATCATGTGCCTAATATGATCATTAGTTGATATATAGCCGCCAAGAAACATTAAACATCTTGCGGAAAAAAAAACAGAGAGAGAGAGAGAGAGATTGCCACATCATTTTGACTAAATGCATCAGAAAAATTTTCTCGGCTCTAACCTATTTATTCCATGCTACATAATTGGGCAAAAATTGCTTAGGGTGGGTGTTAACTGTTAAAGCCAAGGTCGGGCCAGCCGGCCAGGGTATGATTGATTTTTTCAATCGACCATCCATACCCATGGCAAGTTGGCTAGTGGAAGATGTGATGGTTTCTTTAGTGATTGAGAAAGCTCGAGTATTTGACGTGAATGGAATTCTGCTTTTCCACATGGCTCCGTACCAACAATAATAACTTTATTTATTCTCAGCTCTTTTTAACTTTATATAAAAGATACCTCCATCCTCTCACATTTCTTCTTGTTAAAAATCTCTTTTCGATTCTTTAATATAATTACAGGCTTATGATAATTTTTTATCAAGTTAGATTGGAGAGATGGACCTTGAAAACTAATTTGGAATTATATCAATATAATTGTTATATTTAATAAAGATTTTATCTCTATATAAAGTTGGTTATTTCAATTAATTGTATACCTAAAACTTTACATTCTTATCATTACCCTCATATCACATTTATAAGGTATTTTGAAATAACAATCACAAATTTGTTTGGTTAACGGATAAACACAACCCATAACCTGCATTTTATAAAAAGGTTAGGGTTAGAACAAAAGATATCAGGTTTTTTCTTTTTAACTTAAGAATTATAATAATTTTATACCTATTCGGGTTGGTGTACTAAGATTTAAATCCTCGTTTTGTCAATATGCCTGCATCTGTTACAATGTACCATTGCCGATCATCAAGCTCGTTTTGATTAAAAATCAATAGATGCATGCGCGTATAAATATGTACGTACCTACATACATATATACATACTTACATAGACATATATATCATTATAAAATATTATATGTATAGTTCCTGAATTTACCTAATATATATGTTTAAATTTTTAATTGAGGGCACTACAAGAAATTTTCACATATTTATCACTTTGTATTTTTTTATTTGGCTTTTTTTAAAAAAAGTGAGAACTATAACATTAATGTGAAAGTCAAACCCATATTTTCTTCATTCTTGTCACTTGTTGTTTTGACTATATTTGATAAGTAATTAGGATGCATATGAAAAAAAAATGAAGTATTTAAACTTAGAAGAAATTCTTAGGGGTGATTATGATAAATTATAATATATTAGAAATTCACGTAATTTTACTAAACTATATAAACAAAATAATTTCCAAAAACCTAACCTAAGCCGTCTCTATCTCGTTCTCTCCAGTGCCGAAGCACCTCCTCCGCGACTTGCCGGCTCCAGCCTCGCCGACTCCAACAGCCACGCGAGGCACCAACTTTAACAGCCCCGCAACTCATTGACTCCAGCATCCCTACGCCTCCAGCTGCCCCGCCTCGCGCCGACAGTAGCAGCCCAGCATCGTCGACTCCAGCATCGCCGACTCCAGCAGCCCTGCGAGGCACCGACTCTAGCAGCCCCGCAACTCGCCGACTCCAACAGCCCTCAAAAAACATTGTTAGGTTATGCAGGTTATGCAGGAATATAAATTGACATTGTTAGGTTTAAAAATAATGATATATGTTGTATGCAGCCCATGCTAAAGCTCTATTGATTCCCCAATTTTTCTTTTCCTTGAATTGTCCAGGTCTGGCAAGCACTTTTGGCTATTAGAGCTCTTGTGCTTCCACCAACAGATGACATTGAAACTTGGCTCAAGTTTGCTTCTCTTTGTCGAAAAAGTGGACGGATTAGTCAGGCTAGATCTACTCTAATTAAACTCTTGCAGGTCTGTACTCGTGCAGATTATAACTAATCTTGGAATTTTTGTTTCCCTGATTGCATATTGAGTTTGTCTTGGATTGTTTTAGTATGATCCTGAATCATCTCTGGATAATGTACGGTATCATGGGCCTCCTCAAGTAATGCTTGCATACTTAAAATATCAATGGTTGCTTGGGGAGGATCTCAAGTGAAAGGAAGCTTTTGCTAGGCTGCAGGTATAGCAGATTTCTCTTTGGTTTTATAAGTACACAGAATCCTAAGTATTCGGTGTATTACCAAATTATAAATTTTAACACAAGATTACTGTTATTAAGAACCTCTTACTGCTACCATTACCAAAGCTTTCTTGAATTCTTATCTTCTTGTTTTATATATATTCTTTCTAATGTCTTGCGTCATACATTTTCTTGTCCTCAATGATGTTATAGGAATTGGCTCTGAGCTTTCAAGTGCCCAAGTTATTCATCCAGTAGCAGGGACTGGCTATACTAGTGGTATTAGTACAAATGTTCCACTCGTTGCTCGTGTATATCTGAAGCTTGGAACTTGGCAATAGGCACTTTTTTACAGGATTGGATGATGACTCTATACAAGGTAGTTAAATACGAATAATAGGTTGTTTATTTGCATTGAAAATGATTGTGATCTTCTCTTCTCTTATTTTAGAAATTCTTGCTGCATTTGGAAAAGTCACTCAGTGCGCAAAAATATGGGCAAAAGCATGGCATACATGGGCATTATTCAATACAGCAATGATGTCTCATTATACTTTAAGAGGTTTCCCTATGGTTGCCTCACAGTTTGTTGTTGCAATAATCACTGGATATTTTCATTCCATTGCATGTGTTGCACACGCTAAAGGTGTTGATGATAGTTTGCAGGTAAATGATTTAATTACATATAAAGGGCTATTCTGATTTCAAATCCAAAGCATAAAGTGATGAGTTTGCTTATTTTAATTGTTCAAACTTTTTCTTCATGATGGGCTTCAGTTACAAGTTTAGTTTAAGCGATTTCATTCTTTTTCGTTCAAAAGTGGTGGCTGTGTGCTTGTGGTGAACTAGTTGGTTTTTTTATTTTCTTTTCTCTTTATTATTATTATTTTTTGGTTGTATTGCAGTGAACTGGTTCACTCTTTGTTTGTTGTATTTGAATTTAATAAAATTTGTTTGCCTTCTCTTAAAAAGAAACATATATATTCATTCCAAATGTTGAAGCTGGCTTGAATGTTAATGAAAGTAGTTTATTGTCAATGTTACATATAATGGGTCCATTTCAAATTTTACAAGAATTTTTGGGTGCTGTTTTGTTGTATCAAATGCTCTAGAATACAAAGTAAACTTTTCTACAAATTTTGCCATTTTGTTCAGGATATACTTCATCTTCTCACATTGTGGTTCAATCATAGAGCTATTGCTGAAGTTTAAATAGCTCTACAAAAAGGATTTGCACATGTTCATATCAACACGTGGCTTGTTGTCTTACCTCAAATAATTACCAGGATACATTCAAATAACCATGCTGTGAGAGAACCGATACAATCACTGTTGGTGCTAATTGGACAAAGTCATCCACAGGTTTGTTTCTGATAGTGTTTGGTTTCTGATAGTGTTTGATTTCTGAATAAGTTTAGAATTTACTGGCATTGATGAATGGATGAATGATAATGTTGAAATCTTGTTGGTATTGTAAAGACCTAGGATGATTGCTTTCTCTCTCTCTCTCTCTCTCTCTCTCTCTCTCTCTCTCATTGATCACTTTTATGTATTTATTCATTTATTAGGGTTAGCGTGAGAGGCTATAAAGGAAGTGCCATTGCACTTTACTAAATTAGTTGTTTTTTTGCAACCATTTTTTGTTAAACTCTTTGTACAATTGAGTTTAGCTGAATTTTGCAAATAATTTATATAAGAGTTTCAAATAATGCATTATGATAAGCGGAGCAATTAATGCATGTTGAGTTCATTGAGTACTATTTACTTGTTTTTGAACATCTTCAAAATGCATGGCATCATCATCTGGAAGTCTAGGTCTAGGAGTTGTACAGTTTCTCTTTGGTATTTTGAAGCTTCCTTTCGTTTAATATACCATCTATTCTTTCAGTTCTTTCTTTAAATTTTTGGATTCCTTTCGACTTGTGGAGTGTTGGAGAAAGTTGCTGATGCTTTCCGAAGATGAAAAATGACCAAATCAAATGTCCAGTATTTTGGAAGATACTCTATAAATAATTATTGTATCACTAATGTCAAGTATTAGGAGTTTAGGAAGATTGTATCCTAAAATATTCCTCTACTATATATTTTATCTTGTAGCAGAAATTAATACATGGAGAAAAGATTAGAAAACATACTTTTTGGTCTTGGAGTATTTTAGCATTTCAAGGGACTAGATAATATATAAATTTTCTCAATCATTATATCTTGTTAATGCAGGCTTACCGTCATGAATTGTTAGAGGCCTATGAATGCTGCACGCAATGTAAGAGAACTGGAAAAGATGTTGAGCTTACTCAGGTAATATTTTACTCAATTGGGAAGGGGTTTTTAGTTGGAAATTTTATTTGGGCTACCTTCGAATAGGGACTTGGGTTTTTGAATTTACTATGATGCAAAATCTTTTTGTTAGGTTTTGTTTCCCTTGAGGCCTATCTGTATGTGGAAAAAAGTTACACTCCTTTTATTCTATTAATACAGATAATTTTTGTTTATGCATATACATACAAGCAAGTGTTGCTTTTTGGCATTGGCTTGTTAGTGTTAGAAATTCTCTATGCCAATGCTATAGGCATATGGCTACAAAACTCTTTGTCGTTCTTATGGACTTCAATTCCAAGTTCTTTTGTAGAAAAATTTAATCTTTCAATCTCCTCCTTTTTTTTTTTTTTTTTGCTCATCCTTAGTATTGAAAATTTCCCAACTTTATTGATGACACTGCCTCAATACTGAGTTTATCATTAGGAACTTAGGAGTTTGATATGATTTCACTGACTTGGCACTTACGCTTTAGCTTTTTTCCAGTATGCTAAATATTTCAATACTTATTTCCAGTATGCTAAATATTTCCAGTATGCCTCGATACTGAGTTTATCATTGGGAACTTAGGAGTTTTATGAGAAATTTGTTTAATGTGACAAATGATACAGATTATGAATTTCTTAAATTTTTTAAAATACCTATTATATATATATATATATATATATATATTAATTTTTTTAAATACTTAGCGGCTAAAAGCTGCCAAGTATTTTTTTCTAATTTTAAAACTATTATACTTGGCGGCCAAAAACCGCCAAGTATAGCAGTTGCATATTTGACAGGTTGACTGACCACCAAATTGACTATATTTGGTGGTGCCATTGGTGGCGCTTTCAAGACCGCCAAATGTATACTTATTTGGCTGCTAAAAAACTGCCAAATATGAGCATTTTTCTTGTAGTGGGGATTTTGATTTTAGTATATGATATATGATAAATGCATGAAAATATACTTTTAAGCATAAATAATTAATATTAATTTTCAATATTGTAAAACTTTTTATGATATTTTAGCATAATTAATTTTGCTTATGCTTGTTTGATATTTATTTCATTTCTTTGCATTTTTTTATTCTTTATCTCGAAATAAAGTGTTGTCCTTAAATTATAATTAATGAAAATCTTTGCGCAGGTTTAGTAAAATGGACACAAGTCTCAATCTATAAATCAAAATGATGAGATTCTTGAACTTGGAGCAACATAACCCACTCTTAAATAAAGTTAAAGAACAATTAAAAGCTCAAATCCAACATTTGATGAGCTAAAATTGAGACATAATAGAACTAAACTGCAACTGCAACTGCTATTGAGCCCGATCCATCTTCGGTATTTTGACCATATCTCACAGAATACTTGTCCAAATTGCATGAATCCAGTGGCTATGGAAATATGAGACAAAAAACTACAACTTTCATGCTTTCCACGAAGCTTACTTCAATCATTTCAGCAGCCAAAAATGTGTTACAATTTGGTGGAAGGGTCGGTGGCAAAAAATGTGGAAGATTTGTTTACACTAGAATAGTTCCATTCAATTACTTATATAAGGACACCTTTGAGGAGTTGAATGGGTGATGAAGAAAATCCATCAGATTCTATTGTATCATTGTATCTTACAATTGTCTCTTGTATTTTATCTCTAGAAATGGTAGACTGAATTATAAGTTAGGCTAGAGTTCTTGACAAAGCTAGAGGTGAACTTTTATGCGTAGTTTATCTATTTCTTTATTTTGATTCTTTCTCAAGGGCTATAAAGTTTATATATTTGTGCATTTCTTAAACTCTTTCTCATCTTTTACTTTTCTAAAATTTAGAAATTATAATGTTCAAGTCACGTACAAATTCAGTCATGCTTTCTTTATGTGATTCTTTTTAAATTATAATTGTTACTGGTAGTTTCGTTTTATAAACTTATCTTTTACTTGAATATTGTCAATGATATGTTGCCGATCTTGGATAGTTTATAACAACAAACATTATGTGTGAATCTTGTTATAAAGAGTTTATTCATAACAAATACATTTGTCTATAAACTGTGCTATACTATACATATCTTCTGATTAAATGTTTAGGATGTGAAACTTTCAATTGAGTCAAAAGTGTTGAATCAAAATGGGAAAACAGATTTACAAAGCATATTAATGATTCTCAAAGCCTTTCTCTTCCTATCATTCGTTATTTATTCAAATTTTTATGCATTATATTCTGTTTACAACAAATCACTTCAAAGTTAAATTTTATATCTTTATTATTATTTTAGTATTTTTGTTTTACTCATTTATTTTGTCGAAAGCTTCCTCGCGGGTGATAAGTGTCTATTTATATATCATTTTCATATCAATTCGTCCATGTTTCTTTGCTATATTCCTTGGTATTTTTATGTTTTTGTGTGGTTTTGATGTTTGTCGGAGTTTTGGAGCAATTTGCACAAAAATGGAGTAAAACCCTTCATTTTTACCTCTGCTAGTCAACCATCTTCTCGGAGTTAATTGTATTGATATACAATGAACCCGATAACATATTATATACCGTTGGAAAACTCTCGAAGTCTATTTTTTTGAGAAATTTACGGTTTACAAATCCATTCAGTGTACCAAAAGTTGTAATCAAAACAGTGTGAGAAGTATAGAAATGTAATTCCACAAATCACTGTGGCATGTATAATACGGGACACTGTAGCAGGTTACTGTAGCAGAGTATTTAAACACTTTTTAGGGTTTTATTTTCATAACTTGAAAGGGGGAAAACGTGGGAGGAGGCTACATCTTTGGATTTCTCTCATCTCTTGGAGTTCTTGAAGGAGATTGAAGGCTTGGAAAGAGGAAGAACTACAAATCCTAAGAGATTTCATCAAATTTGCTAAGTTTTCCCCTTCCCTTTCATTTTCTGGAATGTCTCCATGTTGTATTGTATTTACCACGTTCTTAAACATGTGTAACTGAATCTGAATTGGTTGAGGTGATTTCAAAGCCCCTGATATGGTTTTTGTAAGTTGATTGTGCAAGAAGTTGTTATCCAATTCTTTAATTGAATTTGCTTGTATTTTCCTATATCTAATGCTTATGATTGCTTGCTGGATTGTATTTCGAATGGCCGACTAAATATAATCTGGTTGTTGTCTATCGCTAGACTAGAAATCTTGATCCATAATTGTCTTGAATTTCTAATCCTTAGTAGCACAATTGTGATCAGAGATTGCAATTGGATAATACAACCTAAGTTAAATAATCCGAGCTTGTGTGTTTATTTCTTAGATCAACCTATTTTTCTTATCGTAATGCATCCATTGAATTAAATTTAGAGAGCTTGTTCTAGGTTGTTTAATGGATAGAGATTAATAAAGAGCCTGTTTTGTTTAACAACAAAGTAAGGAAAGATTGGGATAACAGAGCTTGTTGTTATCTACGGTTGATAATTTCAATGGTGTAATTGGATGACAATTCTACAATTAATTAACAAATTCGTATCTTGTGGCAGAGAATGATACCTTAACCAGATTTTTCTCATTGATCTTTCATCCAAATCAACTTCTGTTTTGTTATTCTTAATTTGCATTCTTATTTCATTTAGTTAATCATTCAACAAAACCCCCCTTATTTAGTTTATTGTTGCTTTCGAATAACAAATTCAATTAGAATCAATCCTCGTGGGAACGATATCTGACTCATCACTTTATTACTTGTGCGACTAGTATACTTGCTAGTTTCGAACGCATCAAGTTTTTGGCGCCGTTGCCGGGGATTGATTTTCTCATCGATTTGTTTTTTTGTTTTCATTGTTGATTCATATTTTCTTTGTTTTTCTTTTCTGATTGTTTGTGTTTAGACAACATGGCAGTAAACTTCTATCAATTCAGTAGCGGATTTGAGCCACAAGTACCATGGAGAGTAAATGAGGTAAGCACTCCGAATATTGAACAACAACTTTCTGAGCTAACCTCTCTTGTTGAAAACATGGCTGTAGGAGATATACAAAAATCTTATGAATGTGGGATATATTCTACGATGGAGCATCCAATCGACATGTATCCAACTTTACAAGAAGAATATATGGAACAAGCCAATGCCATGGGTGGATTTCTAGGACAAACGAGGCAATGTTATGATCCCTTCTCTAACACTTACAATGTCGGATGGGGAGATCACCCTAATTTTAATTACTGGAATTATCAACCAATTATCCCAAATGCCATACCAAATCGGCCACAAGGTTTTAATCAACCTAGAGTGCAGCAACCATTTCAAATGCAACCACCACCAATGCCACAACCAGCCCCACAACCAGCTCCAGAAAACTCAGGTATTTCACTCCAGGATATTGTTAATGAACTTGCCACTAACACAATGCAATTCCAGCAGGAAACTGGGGCAAGTATCCAAAACCTAGTAAATCAAATGGAACAATTGGCTACTAGCATGAGCAAATTCGAGGGCCAAGGCTCAGAAGAATTTTCTTGTCAAACGGTGATCAATCCAAAAGAGAATTCTTGTGCAATAACTTTGCAAAATGAAGAGCAATTAGATGTCCTACCAAAGAAATCACAAACTGATGAAGGAGATGACACCACTTCCACCATGAACAAAACACTGACTTCTCAGGTAAATCCTATAACTCCCATTCCTTCATATGTTTCTCCTCCCCTTTTTCCGAGTAGATTTGCAAAATCGAAGGAGGAACAAGAACAAGAAATCCTGGAAACTTCTCACAAAATCGAGGTAAATATACCACTTCTGGATGCTATCGAGTAAGTACCTCATTATACAAAATGTCTCAAGGAGTTATGCACCAGCAAAAGAAAGTTAAAAAGAAATGAGAAAGTAAGTGTGGGGGAAGATGTTTCAGCTGTATTGCAAAGGAAAATTCCTCCAAAGTGCAAAGATCTAGGTACGTTCACCATAGCATGCACCATTGGTAAAAACAAGTTTGAAAGAGTTATGTTAGATTTAGAAGCATCTATTAACATCATGCTATATTCTATTTATGCTTCTTTAAATCTTGGACCTTTTGCGGAAATTGGTATTACCATTCAACTTGCTGATTATTTTAATGCATATCCCAAAAGAGTTGTTGAAGATGTGCTTGTACAGGTGAATCAATTGGTTTTCCCAGCAGACTTCTATGTTCTTGAAATGGAGGATGAGACATCTCCTAATCCAACACCGATTCTTTTAGGGAGACCATTCTTAAAAACTGCTCGAACTAAGATTGATGTTTATGATGGCACTCTCACCATGGAATTTGATAGCGAGGTGATCCGTTTCAATATTTTTGAGGCAATGAGGTACCTTAGTGACTTGCATTCTGTTTTTGCAGTTGATGTTATTGATTACAACATTTTGAGTTAACTCGCAAGGATGGATTGGAGGTGGCTTTTAGTGAGCACATAGGGACAGAAAATTCCAAGGAATCAAGAAGGTTGATACAAGTGTCCAAAGAAATGGAGGAAGCTGTGGCAAGCTTAGATGAGACCATAGCCATAACCACAAATAGGTATGATGTTTCATGCATTCAATTTCCTTTATCTAATGTGAAACTTCTCTCTTCTGTGATGACAGCCCCTGCCTTGGAGCTTAAGCTTCTTCCAGATTATTTGAGGCATGGATTCTTGAGTGAGAATGATCCTTTGCCAATTATAATAGAAATGGGCCTTGCACGAATACAAGAAGAGAAACTCGTCCGAATACTTACAAACCACAAAATAGCTATTGGGTGGACAATTGCTAACATCCAAGGCCCAGCCATATGCATGCATCATTTCTTGTTGGAAGAAGGATCCAAGCCCATTAGAGAAGCACAACAGAAATTGGATCCTCCCATGATGGAACCAACGTCGGGCTGAGGACGTTAAACCAAGCGCTTATTGGGAGGCAACCCAATGTTTTTGAAAAATAAAAAAAAGAAGAAAATAAAAATAAAATGAGGTAATAATGATCGATTTTTGTGTCTCAAGGAATTCCTTTCGTAGGCCATCAAATTGATCAGGTTTTATCTCTCTTTGCCATCTGTCTTATTTATTTTTATATTTTTTTACTTGTTTTTAACTTTTGTTTGCTATTGTGTTGTTATCTCTTTTATGTGTCTTTAGTTTCGTTTCTGCTCTTTTCTTTTCCTTTGTTTTGTTTAATTTGATTATTCCGTACTTCGAACTCACTTGTGCAACAGCTTGAGGAAACATCCAAACGAGAGCTAAGGCCATTGCTCGAAGGTTTGAAACGTGCATATCTTGGGGAAAAACAGACTCAATCGTATTATCGGTAATATCTCTACTTTTCTCCTCTTCAATGGATGCCGATATCTTTCTGTCGAACCTTCGTAAATATTTCCCTTCACTTCCTCAAAATGCTGTGTTTAAATTTATAAAGTACGGATGACTAGACTTTGGGCATTGATGCTCCTAAATGTGCCTGCTGATATCCGATGGCTTATCGAAGCCAAGGTGAGATTGTCCGGTGAGCCGGACATTAATCTCGCAAAATACATGCCTGGTCTAGGAAAGAGCTACTACGCCAAGAGGCGAAGAGCGAAAAGGTTAGAAGTATGTTATAAATGTGCTAGATGGAATTGTAACCAGACTTGTCGTTCATTAGATTTTGTGTCCAGGAATAGAGAAGATAAACTTACGTTTTTTAAGAACGGTCTGTGTAATGAGTCGCTGGATAATGTTTTATTAACTCTTGAGTCACATTCTTGTGGACTTGTTCAGCGTGAATTGCTTAATCTATGGACACAATTTCGTGATGAATCGCAGTGTTATAGTCTAGGGAATCTGACTAAAAACGACCCTGGTTGCCAGTTTATAAGAAAACTGGATGGGAAGCAAATCCCCGACTCATAGAAGGCGTTTCAGCCGTTACTGGACGTAAAACCAGAGGCAGATGTGAGCCACAATCACAACTACTTGTATATTTGAATGTGTGTTGTTGTTGTCGAATTTTATTTCTTTCTTGTTTCGTTTGATCTGATTATCAATGTTGTTTTTGTGTTGTTGTTGTTTGTTGATTTTGTTTGTTTTATTTTCAAGTTTTCTTTTTGACAAACCAGATGACTACCCCATGATATAAGCACACGTGGAAGACAAGTGTGGATGTTTTGTCAACCTCCGCCGAAAGTATATCTTTACTTTTCATGCTTCACGTGGGAGACAAGTGTGGCGGTTTTGTCAAACCCCGCCGAAAGTATATCTCCATTTTTCATGTTTCACGTGGGAGACAAGTGTGTAGGTTTTGTCAAACCCCGCCGAAAGCATATCTCTTTTTTTTTTCAAATCTTGGGGCGATAAATCTGCATCGAGCAACCCCCACCGAAAGTATGTCCCCATGTGTCAAAATTTGAGAGTTTTATGTGTGTATATATACATTCTGCATATTTTCATATGTCATTCCATAACCTGTCTTGCAATTGAAAAGCATAATATCTACCGTGTCTTACACAAGATTAGAGCACTTGTAGAAATGGAGAAAACACCAATTCGGCGATTCAGCAATATATGCTTATTTTGCGGATCGCAATTTGGTAAAGATGGAGAGTTTACCACAGCAGCTCTTGATCTTGGTAGGACATTAGCTGCGAGGGGTATTCATTTGATCTATGGAGGGGGTAGTCTTGGTTTAATGGGGTGTGTGTCAACAGCTGCAACCCTAGGCGGGAGCAAAGTTCTTGGCATTATCCCTAAACCTTTAGCTGTACAAGATATCGTAGGCAACACAATCGGGAAAGAGTTACAAGTCTCTAGCATGCATGAGCGTATTGCACATATGGTTGTTAAGTCCGATGATTTATAGCTTTACCCGGTGGTTATGGCACATTAGAGGAGATATTTCAAATCACCTCTTGGGCACAGCTAAACATCCATAAAAAACCCATTGGTTTGTTAAATGTCAATAACTTTTTTGATGGTTTGTTGTCTTTTCTTGATCAAGCTGTAGGAAAAAATTTCATCTCACCGTCAGCAAGGCAAATGCTGGTTACAGCTTCAACTGCAGGAGAGTTAATTGACAAACTACAAGAATTCGTCTATTCACCGGATCCAACCATGGCTCGGATAAATTGGTTTGGAGAAGGCAACAAAAGGCGTCAACTGGATTTAACCCTCCATTTGTAATCTCTATTTGCTGGTTTGCTTCGTTTTTGTTTGCTTTCTTTTTTAGTGTGTTTATTTGAGATTTTTCATGTCGTTTCTTTTGAGCTTTTTCAGGTTATTTCTTTCGTCCCAGGTAATATTTTCTAATCTCGGTTTTTAGAGTGGTGGCTTAAAAGTTCAAGTTCTCTTGAAACGCATTCTGGATCTCTTCAATCCATAATGGCTGAATAAGGAGGCTAACTTCTAAACTTTTAAGACCCATTCTAACTAACTTGTTTTTGTTTGCTCACTTATTGAACTTTGTTATTTTATAAGTGAGTTTAGTTTTGCGTAATTTAGAGTTGTTATGTGTTTTTATCTTTATCAGTTTTGATTTAAAAAAAAAAACAATTGTGGAAAACCTGAGAATGGCAGAATATGGGGTTTCTTTACCCTTGAAACGCATTCTCTCGAAATAAATCTGTAGTTTGTTTATTTCGTGTTGTTTGAAGTGTCTTGTTTCTTGTTTTTGTTCTTTCATAATAAAGGTATATAGGCTGGAAACCTTAAGTCTGCGGGCTACTGGTCCTAAGGATTGTTGAAATATACAATCTTGACTCAGGTGTAACAATGCACGTACCTCTTCTCTTGCATTTTATGGGCCAATGATAAGGCAATGATTGAATTAAGAATAACTCTTGGAAAATGATAAATTATGCATGGATCTGTGTGCTTGAAATGTTTATTGGTTTTCGCTTTGCTTTTGATTCCTTGCGCACCATTGAGCACTGAGCTATTATCACTGAGTTATTTGTTCACTTAGAGAAAGTTTATGTAATTTAAATGTTTCTTCAGATTTCAATGAATTCTAGAACTTGTTTGATGGTCACTCAAGGCGAAATCCTAGGCTGTGCAACATTGGGGAAATGATTTAGGCCATCTTTGGACCGTTTGAGCCTTAATAGCCAACCTTAACAGAAATTGATCCCTAGTTACCCTTTGAGCCTCTTAAGCCTTTTTCTTTGTTAACTCACTAAAAGATTTCTTAACCTTAAATGAATTTGTTCCAAACAGTTTATCCCTTACCTGTTAGTCATTACATCAATCAAATTCCGAGCTATGTTCTTGATTTGGGAAGTTAGAGGAGGTTGGGGATGTGTCATGAGCAAGCCAAGTGAGTTCTATTATGTTTTAAAAAAAAACAAAAAAACAAAAAAAGCCAATCTGTACTTATCGTTCATGTACTTACACATTGAGGACAATGTGTTGTTTAAGTGTGGGGGAGGGGAAGTGTAATAAAAAATAAAAAGAAAAAAAAAGAAAGAAAAAAAAAGAACAAAAGAAGAAGAATAAGAGATCTATATCCCTTAAGTGTCTTACAAAGAATGACAACAAACCAAGGTGGGAGTAGTTTTCATTTTGTTTTCTGCAAAAAAAAAAAAAAAAAAAAGATTGAGTGTTCAAAAAGTTTGGGGAGTACCTGTTGAATTGAAACGTGAAGTTGTGTTTTTAGGGTGCAGCTCTACATAGTCATGAATGATTTATGTGTTTGTGGGTGATTGAGCCAAATTATTATCCTTTATCGTACCATCACCCAAGCCAAAAGTTACAAGCTTAATAAAGCTCTACCTGATCCTTAATATTGTGCTTGTCTACATTAGTGGAGAGTGACTTGAAAAGCAGGCCTATGGAGTTCATTTATATACACATCTTCAATATTAATTATGATTCATTTTTATGCATAAACTCATCTGGGTTACAAGTGATTAGGTGAGAATGGCTCTACACACACACACACACTTGAGGAATTGAAGTGAAGCAAACTAATCTTTGAGATAAAATTCTTGATCAAGTGCATTATTTTGAAGTTTTCCTTGGGTTATAATTAAGTACAATCTTTGAGGCCTATTTGCAAGATAAGCATTTGTGGTTTTTAATTTTTTGTTGATTCGGTTTAGTTTTATTTCACATTGTCGTAGTTGCTCGAGGACTAGCAAAGTCTAAGTGTGGGGGAATTTGATAAGTGTCTATTTATATATCATTTTCATATCAATTCGTCCATGTTTCTTTGCTATATTCCTTGGTATTTTTATGTTTTTGTGTGGTTTTGATGTTTGTAGGAGTTTTGGAGCAACTTGCACAAAAAATGGAGTAAAACCCTTCATTTTCACCTCTGCTAGTCAGTGATCTTCTCGGATTTAATTGTATTGATATACAATGAACCCGACGACATATTATATACCGTTGGAAAGCTCTCGAAGTCTATTTTCTGGAGAAATTTACGGTTTATAAATCCATTCAGTGTACCAAAAGTTGTAATCAAAACAGTGTGAGAAGTATAGAAATGTAATTCCACAAATCACTGTAGCATGTATAATACGGGACACTGTAGCAGGTTACTGTAGCAGAGTATTTAAACACATTTTAGGGTTTTATTTTCATAACTTGAAGAGGGGAGAACGTGGAGGAGGCTGCAGCTCTGGAATTCTTTCATCTCCTGGAGTTCTTGAAGGAGAAAGGAAGCTTGGAAAGAGGAAGAACTACAATCCAAAGAGAATTACATCAAATTTGCTAAGTTTTTCCCTTCCCTTTCATTTTCTGGAATGTCTCCATGTTGTATTGTATTTACCACGTTCTTAAACATGTGTAACTGAATCTGAATTGGTTGAGGGTGATTTCAAAGCCCCTGATATGGTTTTTGTAAGTTGATTGTGCAAGAAGTTGTTATCCAATTCTCTAATTGAATTTGCTTGTATTTTCCTATATCTAATGCTTATGATTGCTTGCTGGATTGTATTTCGAATGGCCAACTGAATATAATCTGGTTGTTGTCTATCGCTAGACTAGAAATCTTGATCCGTAATTGTCTTGAATTTCTAATCCTTAGTAGCAAAATTGTGATCAGAGATTGCAATTGGATAATACAACCTAAGTTAAATAATCCGAGCTTGTGTGTTTATTGCTTAGATCAACCTATCTTTCTTATCGTAATGCATCCATTGAATTAAATTTAGAGAGCTTGTTCTAGGTTGTTTAATGGATAGAGATTAAATAAAGAGCCTGTTTTATTTAACAACAAAGTAAGGAAAGATTGGGATAACAGAGCTTGTTGTTATCTACGGTTGATAATTTCAATGCTGTAATTGGATTACAATTCTATGTTAATTCACAAATTCATATCTTGTGGCAGAGAAGATCCCTTAACCAGATTTTTCTCATTGATCTTTCATTCAAATTCTGTTTTGTTATTCTTAATTTGCATTCTTATTTCATTTAGTTAATCATTCAACAAAACCCCCCTGTTTAGTTTATTGTTGCTGGAAATAACAAATTCAATTAGAATCAATCCTCGTGGGAACGATATCTGACTCATCACTTTATTACTTGTGCGACTAGTATACTTGCTAGTTTCGAACGCATCAGCGGGATCGACACCTCAACCTATATTGCAATAACTGCGGTATATTTTGAGCCTAAACAATATAATTGAGTTGAAATGACTTATCATGAGTTTAAATATTGAAGAATTTTTTCAGCTTTTTACATATGATAAGCATATATATGAGGCCATTTAATTTCAGGGTGAGGTTATATATGCATTTTTAGAGTACTCTTTATGTCTTCATTTGATACTTGCTATTGCTACTTTTAAGAAATTAAACTTTTACATATTATATATATGTTTGTAATTCTATTAATAACATATATAACCAAGATAATCTAATAGATCAAATACTTTACTAATTACATGATAACAGCTGTTGGAAAAATTATTAAAATTTGATTAAGAAAGTAAAATTTTAAAAAGTATTTTATTAATTACTAAGTCATTTAGGTTGTGGATAATTTCTTAATTTTATTTTTTATTTTTTCATAGCTATCTTTAAGATCTAAAAAACAATGGACATATTTAAACAGGAGTTCGTGAAACATTATTTAGAGGTACCTAGAGCCCCACCCTCAATTTAAGTCGTTGAAAGTATAGTTTTGACTATGAAGTTATTATTCATAGCCCATAGGTGCTTTGAAAAGTAAAAATAAATTATGGGTGTGTTTGGAATTGCTATGTGTTGTGGAAAATTATTATGGAAAAGTTTTGTAGGAAGAATCACTTGTTAGCAATGTTATCTCAAAAAGTTTAGGATGTTTAGTAAATTTAGCTTTTCAAAACTATTGTGCTATCCAAAAGCTATGAATATGTGTTTGGTAAACTTAATTTTTAAAAGCTAATTTTTAATAAAAATACAAAATTACACAAAAAATTGTAAAAAAATTGAATTATAAATATTTAATTTAAATATTATAATAAAATAAAACTATTAAATATTTTTTTACTAAAAATAATTAAATAGATGAAAATAAAAATTCAAAAAAACACTGGAAAGCCATGATTGTACTTCGTACGTCAGCTGCGTGGAGTGACACTTCCAGCTCTGGGAGAATCGTCAAAAGTTGTTGTTCACGAATCTAGTGATGGTTTCGTTATTTTAATCGGAAATCAACCGAATCGGATGGTTAATAATTAAATATCCAAATTTTAGCTTTTTAAAATCTGATTTTCAAAAATTACCTCCTACTTGCTTTTACAATCTAATATAAAAATAGATTCTCATAGACAATCAGTTTTTAAAGAGTTTACTAAACACAAAAAATAGTTGTAACTAGTAGTAAAATCCACACGCACTCTATGTTTTTTTTATCTAAATTGATCTAAGTTCAATTAAGTTATAACACATATTTCACTCTATTTTAGGAACTGATATTGTCCTTATGATTATTTTTCTATTTTTTATTTGTTAATCAAAAGTTAGAGATTTAATTAATTTTAGGTAATTGAAAACAAATTGTCCAATAAATTAAAACAACATTTATATGAGCCCATAACTTCTAAAATGGTATTATCTCTCTTAAAAACATTACAAGAATATCAACCCTAATAGCTCTGATTGCTTCCTAATCAATTAAAACTTTAAATTGATTTGATTTTAAATGTTTTTATGACTTTCCTTTCTCTTAATCCTTAATTATCAGCATGTAGTAAAATACACAGCCACGAGTATTACAACTCTCTTCCTTAAAACAAATTTCATCCTTGAAATTGCTGCATATCTTAGAGTTTGAGAGGGTACTACAAACTGGCGAATCTTCATTTTATTAATTTACAATTTTTATGTAATTTGCATTAGTTGTTAAATATTTTGTGTGTGTGTGTGTGTATATATATATAAAGTCTTTTAGTTAAAGTGATTATTTAATTTCAAGTTGTGGGCTATTTGTCAATAATTGTTTTGTTGATTGGTCAATCTATTTTAAGACCAAACTTGTGAATACAAAATACTTAATTATTTATGAAGTATAGAAATTTAAAATCTTTAAATAAAAGTATTTAAATTATTGTTACGAAAAATATTAATTTTACTTGAGATAAAAAATTATTTTCATTATAAAGTATATAAAAATTAAAGTTATTTAAAAATTAAAAAATAATTTTAATGATAGAATTAGACTAATCTATATTATTTTCAACAGTATTTTTTATTGCTAAATACAACCCACTAATTATTTTTGTTTAATTAAACAAATATAAGGGAAAATTCAAAATTTGATCCTAATTAAGAGGTCTAATTGAAAAATGACTTACTCTCCAAATATTTTGATACCATGAGCCTTTGACGTGGGAAATTACCTAGATGCCGTTAACAATTTAATTAATCCATTCACCTTTTATTCCCTCCCTCTTCCCTCCTTACACAACATAACCATCAACTCCTCTTTTAACACCAAAAGTCTGAAACTGATCACCATTTATCTATTTGCAGTTTCATTTTAGAATTTAAATATCTCATCAAAGTTAGTTTACGGAGGCAATCTTGTTTAGTAAGGATTGAGAAGAGAATGAGAGAGAGTCTCCATTTTGTTGAGAGAGAAAGCAATCAGGCAAAGCCACATCAAAAACTGATTGGGAAACTATTTGTCCTATTAGTTTATCATCCATTTAAAAGTAGCGGGTGGACACTCTTTGGGTTGGGTCGGGTTTGAGCATAACTGACAAGACTTGATCACTCGTCAGGTTTATCAAATTAGATCGAAGTCGGGTTTTATTATTGAAGAACCAGATATTACCGTGACCATGCTTGGGTCGGGTGGAGCTGGGTTTATCGGTTCTGTCAGGCTTTGAATTTTTTTTCTTAAATTCATCAATTATCACTCATAACAATCAACTCATGAGTCATATTTGTTTAATTTCTTATCTTTTTTTGTTTTAGTAACTCTAAAAATTCTATAATTTATTCCTCATATTCATTGTATAAAAGAAAGAAAATCAATTATATATTAAAATCAACAACCATTGGAACATGAATAATAAATAGTTACATATTAAAAAAAATCCTTTACAAAAATCTTAGCATTGAACAATCATACAAATATACAAAAAGAGAAAAAAAAACGATGGAAGTAGACAACACACAAATCTTAAACATAGTTTCCCACCTCTTTGTCAATCGCTTTCGCCAATTCAAAATCATGAATAATGGGTTAGGGAGGAGATTTGAAAAAGGTTTAGAGTAGAAGACTGAGAGGCTGATTCAATATCATGAAGATTGGGCTTTGGAGAGAAGAGATTCGAAGAAGGGTTTGGAATAGAAGAGCGAGAGGAAGATATGATTAGAGAGAGGGTGGAATCTTTCAAAATGAGGCTAAGGTTAAAGAGATGAAAAAAAGTAAAAATTTATACCTAGTGATCTTATGTGGTAAAGATTATGATATTATAACATATTTAACTAATGACAAAATGACATGTGTCATTTTAATTAATATTTTAACAAAATTAATCAAGTCAGGTATAATTCAAGTTCCATAATAACAACCCGATGTCAGGTCGGATATTATTGGGTATACTCATTATAAAATCAATGTCAGGTTTTTTTTTTTTTTTTTTACCCCTTATCAATCATACTTGCCTTGGGTTGGATATGATCGGGTTGGGTAAAAATGCCCACCTCTATTTAGTAGTGTTTTTCCATATTTTTTAGTTGTTTATTTGAAGTAAATGCTAGTTTTAGTGGTTTGAATGGACTGGATAGAAGTATAACGAACAATATTACATTTAGATTTTTAAAAATTTGAACTTGAAACTAGGGATTTTGATGGGTTCTAGAATTAATTCATTGCTTTTTTAGAAATTATTTGTGGTTTATATGGTGTTTTTGGGGTGTTTGATGAATGATTTGGAGTTTTTAAGCGAAAAAAAAAGGTTGCTTAGGACTTGAGGGACAAAGGTTGAAGATGACTAACAGTGTTGGACGCATCTAGTCAGGCGCTCGACACTTGACAATTGCATAAGAAAAGACATTGAGTGTTAAATTGCATGTAACTGACACTCAATGACCCATAAACAAAGGGCCATCGAGTGTCGGTTACATGCAATCTAACACCCGATTGTCAGTTCCTCTATAACTGATACGAAATGACTGGAACTGAAGAGTCATCGAGTGCTAGTTGTAATGAAAATGATAGACACTTTGTGTCGATTCTTGAGCTCGATGCTAGATAGTTGCTAGATGCCATATTCAGGTATCTGACACTCGACGTCATCTTTGTTGTTGCATGTTAGATTTTTGTATCATGGATTAGATTCATGAATCTAATAGACTACCGTGTCGATCACTCAACACTAGCATATATTGAGTGTCGTTCTTGTTGGATTTTTCAGTTTGTCGAGTGTCATTGAGCATAGTGGCAGATTTAAGGAATTTTGACATTTTTCACTATTTTTCATGTTCTAGATATGGTTTGCGTTGTTGTATAAAGCTTATGAGTATGGACTTAGTTTTAACCTCAAGACTCCATACAACGATCATTACCATGCCATAACAAATTTGGCCAGTTTGGATTGTATATAATCAGTTAGAGGTAAGCTAAACAAGTGACAAAAGAAGATGTTTAGCCATACTTGTTTTGGGAACCTGTTAGACATTCGGAACCTTACATCTTCGTCTAGGCTGGTTCACAATGTACTCTTAAGAGAGGCAAAAACAGTTGATTCGGTAATGAAATGTGGTTTCTTATACAAGTTATGGTTTGGCATTCGTTAATAAACTAGCATAAACTTGCATATAATAAATTTTCCATTAATGTCCATTGTTGAAACTTGTTTATGGGTGTCATCCTGTCAGGGAGGGTCATTCATTTTTTTATATATGAGTTTGGTTTGGTGGTCAGTTTGACGTTTACTATAGAGATGCCGAGCACTCTGCTAATACTGGCAAGTGCAGATTGAGAGATACATATTTTAGGGGCGAACAAATGAAAATGAATAGCTTTTATGACCAGCTTGACTAATTAAAAGTTTCAGAGCAGATGAACATGTCGTCAATGTGGCATTATATTATCTGTCAGAGCGATTTTTCCTAGGTCGGGATAGGCGTAGGTACATATTATTCAAGTGATTGAACCGTGTGAATACACTGGATAAGTTCAATGACTACCTATGGGCATAGAATAACCATCACCAACTTGATGAAAGCTTTGGTAATCAGGTTAGAAAATTATAAGAGGATGCGCTTACACTTTTCAGGTGCATGAATATGTCTTTCATTACTATTTCTGTAGTTTGCATTTTGTTCATTAGTGGATACTGTTATTAAATTTTAAGTTGAATTTGACAAGTTTGGTTGTATAAGGCTACCATATGTTGGCGCTATTTACAATAGTGTAGGAGGAGTCTTTATAGACAAGATTCCTCATTATTGAAGTGGCAAACAACCAAGATGCCAAGTGAGAAGATGGTGCAACACGATGTTTTGTTCGATAAGAGGACAGTTAGTCAATCTTCTCATTATTTTGTTAAATCTATATACATTTATATGTCGATGTGTAATGAAATATTTGATCATGCAGGCATGTCCTCTTGTCATATTGGAGCCCATAGATGTAAGGGGTGCAACACCCTAGAATGAGTTGTTGGGAGGTGGAAGGGTTAAGATATGCAGTGGTCGTTAACTGACGATGCTTCTTTATACAAGAAGAAGGCAGTTGAGGTCATCCAGCCAGATGAACTACATGTTACACAGTGAGATGATCCAGAGGTACTGAGAGACCCCCTTTGATATCTTAAACTTCCCCCACAAAGGCTGTTTTCCATGTAGAGGAGAGTGTACTGAGATCCTCTTTGCCATCCAGACCTTCCCCAATGTGGATATCATCCACCGAAGGAGACAATATCCATTTCCTTTCTTATAGGTGGACTTTCTCTAACACATCTACATAATTCTCCCTTGCCATGACATGGTGTAGAAATTACTTAGGTATAAGATCAACATCCATGTGACATCCACCAAAAACTCTTAAAAATGCATTACGTTTTGAATTCTAACATATGTCCATAAGATATAGGCTACACCAGCTTATATTGACTTCTAGACAACTATTATTCACGGGTCTACAGGATGAGATGAAAGCACTAGATAAGGAGATGAAAGCAGCATAGGCGAAGAAAAAGGACATATAAGTGGAGAGCAAGGAGATGCAGAAGAAGATTATTCTCCTACGTGATGTCGTCACATTACTAGGTGGGTCTTTTGGCTACGCGAACATGATACCTCTTCTTCTCCTATAATGTTTTCTCTTATTTAATAATAAAAGATACGACATATAATAATTATTTCTACATATGTTGTCTTGTTCAGGATGAGGATGACGACGACGGTCTTATAAAGGATGAATCATAAATGCATCTTTCTTAGGACAATGTTTTGGTTCTTGATAGACCACCCTCAAGTTTTGTTTCACTTCGAGATCGGTTGTTGATCCCTGGAAAGCACAAGTGCAACCCCTTTGTCAGCCTTCTAGAAGAAAGAAACAGAAGCTCCAAACATATGTACTACCACAGCAGTAACTTGACATCATTCTATTACCATCAGTACATCCAGGAGCTCAGTCACCTGTACGGTAAGTGAAAGCACTTGATTTTTGCTCATTGTTTTTAAGCTTGATAATAAAACACAAATGTATATTAAGCAACGTGAAATGCCCGAGTTGACCTTTAATGGGAAGAAAAATGTAACAAGGCAAAAGATCGAAAACCTAAAAAACTAACACTTGAATTTGAAAAACCATAGAAGCAAATCCAGAAAGAATTAAGCAATGAATCATATATCACTGCGAAGCCCCAGATGTCTAGTTTCCATAGAATTTTACAGTTTAGAAATTAGACTTGAACTCAAGGAGTTACAGGTGATCGAATGGGTAAAGGTCAAATGGGATAATATGAAAAATGCCAAAAAGGGTTAAACCACTGCTAGGGGGTGAGAGAACTAACGAATGGCGGTTCATCCACCACCGTTCGGTAACCCACAGTTGGATGGCGATTCCTCCACCATCAGATGGCTATCTTTTGCAAACTTTTGGAAATTTGTGATTCTCCCTTCCTGTTTTTTTTAATTCAATCCTTAACTATATAAACTGCCCTTAGTACACATTTTGATTCAATTGGAGATCAGCTGCAAAGCCCTCTATTAGATGAACTTATGATAATTTCAAGGAGTCCTCTTAAGTCAATTTTTTGGGTGTTTTTATGTTAATCTAAACTCGAAAAAGGTATGTCTTGAGGGCATTTCTCTCTTCTCTTTCCTCCCTTCGTATTTATTTTTCTTGCTTTAGAATAAGTATGTTTAGGTTTATAATTGCTTAGAATAAGCATGATTTACATTTATTTAATGCATAGAGCATGTTTAGGATCTAATTTGATGCCTAGAAGCATGAGGTTTTATGAATTATTTAACCTTCTTTTCTTTATTTTGTAAGAGATAAGTGTGTCAAGGTAAGTCATTTACACTTTCCTTATTTAGAAACATGAATAGTGAATTTATTTCTTGATTCATGCTTAGAATCATGATTAAAAGCAAATTTTTTGATTAAAGTCATGTTAGGATTTGAGTGAATGTTTTGAGTTATGCATAAAATAAGCATGTTAGAATTATGTTTAGAATAAACATGTAAGAATTACCATTATTAGACTAGAATTGCCATGACTAGGTATAATTGTCGTACTTAGAACTATGATTGAATAATCATGATGAATGATAACATGAATATGTCATCTGTCTTTGATTTGTGATCCCATGAAGTGATGGTAGACTCACATTTGATGGTGAGGAACCATCACTTAGAGTGATGAATGAATGAATGTATGAATATGCATGAGAAGTATGATAAGCATTAAATAGAGTTACATATGGTGGTGAGGAATTCATTATTTATTAAGTCTCAAACTTTATTTTTTGATTGAATCCTTGATTTTTGCCTTGCATGAAGATGCTATGATTTAAATTATCATTGAATATTAGAAATAGTTATGTTATTGTTGAAGAACGATAGATGTAATCCTATCCCCTATCCTCCATGTTTGAAAAGGAATGTAATCTATTCTCATTATCTCTTTCAACGTATGAATATACAACTGTTTTGATTGAATACACCTTGTATGCTTTAAGAAGATAAAAATTGAAGCATGTGTGCATAAAACAAACAATATAAGTGGATTATATAACAACTTAAGCTATTCTTATTTTGGCATACCCTGGTGGGGTGCATCGAAGGCTCATACCTAACTTTTAAAACCCATCTTTGAAGGGATAAGGGTAGTTTAGGTCTCGAAGCGAGGGATCGAATTACCATCATCCATTTTTTCAATAGAAAATTGGGTGGCGACTCTAATATCCATATATGCCTTTATAGCTTATTTGTATTCCCTTAAGTCTCAAGAGAGGCTTTGACATAGTATAGTGATTGTAAACCACCTTATTCTGAGCCTATTTTACATTTAGGAGGACAACCTTAGGTGTTATTATTCAACCCTCTTGCCCATATTGCTAATGATGAGGCGAGGACTTACAATAGATGATGGCAAACGATGTCGACCATATTTTCTTAGGAGTGTTTACTACTAATCAACAGTTCTCCAGGATCTTGACTACATTGGGCAATGGCTTACATTAGCAGTTAGGCTTTTCTATAACAATCGACCTCAGTATCATTTAATTATCGTTGTTAACATTATATTATGTGCAACACATTAATGTTTACCTTTGGATGTTACAACAAAGAGCAAAGCAGCTTGGTCCAGATATTGTGAAAATCAACTTTCTTGGACACAATGTTCTAGGTATTGCTTTGCAACACCATGTTTAATATAATGCTCTTGTGTAATAGAATGCAATTGAATTTGCTAAGTTTTCTTGTATATACCCCTATGATATATAGTTTCAAGGGAAGGTGCAAGGTTTGTAGGAATCCTTTATGGATAAGTCAGACAACCTTAATTGGGAGTAGAAGTAGGACTTGGGTGCAATATGTGGAGGGGGATAGTCCGCTAATTGATTGGTCGTGGGATGATATTGAATGGGTAATACATTCATTGGCTAAATTGTTATATGCTTCAAATTATTATGTCAAACTATCCGTCCTTTTACTCTTCTGCTTCAAATTTTGTGGCTCTAAGTTCTAATGAACCTTAAGCTCCAGCAATGGCTAGCGGCACGTGTTGATTTGAATCGTCGCACTGTTGTCATATGCGACTCCTACATTGCAAACATGCCCTTTGCTACTATACAAGGGACATGCTGTTGTTTGACAGAGATAATCCCATGACTCATAACTTAGGGTGATTTTGGGGACTTAGATTATCCCACAATGCCATTTGACATTGAACTTATCAAGGAAATGGATGAGGTTCCTCACCAGGAGGTAGAGGGTGGCACATATGGAGTTTACTATTTGAAGTTCATAGATTACCTAGCCAAAGGTGTGCCTTTCTCAAAGCATTGTTGATGTGTTCGAAACTAGCAAGTATACTAGTCGCACAAGTAATGAAGTGATGAGTAAGATATCGTTTTCACAAGGATTGATTCTAATTAAATTTGTTACAATAACTAAATTAAAGGGAGGGTTTTGTATGTCTAACTAAATGTAATAGAATTGTAGAAAAATAAATAATGATACACAAAATTAAATAAAATAATAGAATACAATGAAAATGACTTGGTCAGGGGTTCGTTCTTCAACACTAGACATGCAGTTATAAATTAGTTATAGAATTATCATCTAATTATAATATTGAAATTATCAAACGTAGATAACAACAAGCTCTGTTACCCCAATCTTTCATTACTTTGTCATTAAATAAAACAAGCTCTTTATTTAATCTCTATCCATTAAACAACCTAGAACAAGTTCTCTAAATTAATTTAATGGATGCTTTAAGATAAGAAAGATCCTTTGATCTAAGCAATAAAGGCACAAGCTCGGATTATTTAACTTAGGTTATATTCTCCAATTCTAATCTCCGACCACAATTTTGCTACTAATGATTAAAATTTCAAGACAATTACGGATCAAGATTTCTAGTCTACCAGTGATAATATTCAATTCCTAATTAGTTATTCAGCCTAATAGAACAAGAATTAATCATAACCTTTAATTACCGACGAACATAAACAACTTTAATTAGAGAATTGAATAATAATTTTTCAGATAATTAATTCACATAAAGCATGTCTAGGGTTTTGAATTCACCCTTAACTAGAAATTACTTAGTTACACATAATAGAAATAAATACAATAACAAATGTAATACTAAACATAATTAAAAAAAAAAGAGAGAGAGAAAGAAAAACTGGACTATTGAAGCCTAATCGACGTAGAAGAGTTACCGACTGCGTGAATTGTCCGACCGTCACAAGAGGGAAAAGGATTTTCTAGAGAGCAAAAGATTGTTTCTCCCGAATGGGGAGAGATATGAGAAAATGAAGATTTTCTAATATTTATAAGGTAGGGGTTAAATTGTAAATTTTAAACCTTTAACTTCAGGGGTCAAACTACTAAATTTCAAAGCTTCCCACTACTCATAATTACATATTTGTCCTTCTTGTACTAGATTACATATAGTTTCTCATGTACAAGTCTAATTCACGAACCGTAAATTTCTCTAGAAACTACATTTTAGGGGCTTTCCAAAGGTGTATTGCATGATATGTGGTTCATTGTAAATCAGTGCAGTAAATTCTAGAGAAATTATTGGCACAACAGAGGTGGAATTACTGGTTTTGCTCCACTTTAGCGAAAACGATTCCAAAACTCCTACAAACACTAAAACAATAAAAAAACATAAAAATATCAAAGAATAGAGCAAAGAAGTATAGAGAAATTGATATAAAATAATGTGTAATTAAGCACCTATCACTTGTTCATGGACTCAGCTATATTAGTTGTCATGATATTGTACCTTCATTTAGGAAACTATGAATGGGCCCATTTCTCCACCCTAATCTCTCTAAGATATGTTGCAGCCACTGGTTATAAGATTCACTAGTCTGCATATGTTAAATGAAACCACTATGATGATATGTCCTTGCAGCTGGAGTGAACATGCCTAACAAAGTCTTGTCCTTGAACCTCACATTCAGGTTGCCCTTAAAATGATGTGTATAAGCCATAAAGTGTACTTGGGAAAACAACGAAAATAGCTTGTTTGATGCTTGCATGATGGTCAAAAATGAAAATTAAATTTGGAAAATTTCCCATAACAAGATCACGTAGCTGTGTCATGAACAAATTCCAAATCATCATTTTCCAAATGCCCAACTCTGAATGCTAGTGAATATATTTGATTATTTCCATCCATAAATGATGCCAAAAACATGGTACCTCTAAATTTCATCTTTAGAAAAGACCCATTAATTGTGATAACTAACCTGATAGAAGATGCAAATCTTGTAATTGGAACACCCAAACTCATGAAAAAGTACTTGAAGTGATCATTACCATCTATTTTTAATGTCATCTTCATTCGAGGGTTTGCTCTTTCCACCATGTAGATATGTTGAGAGAGAAGTGTGAATGATTCCTCATGAGATCCATAAAGATGTTTCAAAGTAAGCTCTTTTGCCCTCAATGCCTTATTGTATATCATGCTAACACCCAAAACTTCTTGAGCATCGTGCATTATGTCTTTAGGATAGTAAATTCTAGATGCTTTAATCAATTCGCTCTTTATATGGTTCCCAATAACATGTGCACTAACTTGTTTGTGATTCCATGGAGCCCTACTCTTGAGGATGTGTATTGGTTGTTATACTTTCTCACCTGGAAGAAATGGGAATATGCCACCTTCGTTGCCCTTAACTGCCATTTACATGATTAAGCATGGCATACAACCTCAAACCATGTTGTGTTAGACTTTTTCATCTTAAACTGAAAGTTGCATCATAATGCCACATTTGATAACTTCTTTGAAGCTCAGCCTTATTATTAAACATCTGCCCAATCGCAACTTGAATTGTGTCAACTACAAACAATGTAGCTTCATTTTCATGTATAAACAACGAATGCACAATGGAAAGGCATCCACTTGAATGTGTTTGCCTTATACTCGTCGTTTTGATGCTCATTATTGATCTATCTATCACACTAGGTACCCAAATTCGCTTCATCGTGCAGAAAATATATCCTAAACCATACCTCATTGTTAACAATCAACTCTGCATCATGTCCATCAAATGGAAGAGGAGGATTGGTGTGAATAGGAGTAAGAAAGTTCAAAGGCATGTCCTGGTTCAAATATTCAGAACCTCAAGTGTAACCATCATTGGGGTTGTCAAAACCATCATCAAAACCATCATTAAAAACTTCATCGGACCTAACATGCAAACTGCCTAATCTTGGCAATCAACATTAGTATCATCATAATCATTATCATCATCATGGCACTCCCAAAATTGTCGAAGCTTTCAAATTCTCTAATGTTATAAAGGTGATATCCCACCCTTAATGAAAAAGATTGCTTCAAACCTATACAATCTAAAGCTCCAACTAAATAATGCATTGCAAGCACGGAAGAGTGATGAAAGTCAAGGCCAACTTCTTCATTCCATTATGGTTGTGTACATACAGAGTTGAGTTACTTAATTGGTTACTTCCACTTGCTGACCAAATCAAGCATGGATAAGGAGAAATCCTCTTCTTCATTGATGGATTAGATTGTGGCCCTGTTGTTTGCTTGTCATTGTCTTCAAATATCATGATTAATGGTGTGTACGACTGGTAGTTATCCAAATTATGTTGTATAAAAAAAATCTTTGTCAATCTTAATAAGAGTTGGCAATGGCAAAAGACCCTCGAAAGAGAACTATACAACTAAACTTATATTCTTTTTACTCAAATGCTAACCCATTTTTGTTCTTATACATTTAATCAACTCATTTTAAGCCGTACACGTTGGAATTGTCAAAGGCTTGGACCTTTTGCCTATGTACAAATAACGACCATACTTTTGCATCTTTCAAGAACCATTGTAGTACATCAAAATACGCAAAGTTTCCATCTCGTACAAAGAAAACATGTCAAAATTCATCCGCATATCAAAAAATGCTAAAAGAGTTAAAAACTTGACAGTTTCTATTGAGTCAACTGACACTCGATAATGAACGACACCCAATACACAATGCTTGACAATGACTGACACATTATGTTAAGTATCGAACATTATGCCTGACATAAATGATCAACATGTCCATCAGATACTATTTGATTGCATGTTTGATGCTCGACAACATATGTTGAGTCTTGTCAATCATATTAATCTGACAGTATTTGACATATCGCTTTTGTTGTCCGATAATATGCTAGACACTCGACAATGACGAACAACACTATCGAGCATTGTCTTCCTCACCATGAAACCCAGATTTTACTTAAACAATGCCAGATTTTTTGCATCAAAACTACTAAGATGACTTTAGCATAGCTTACTTCATTTTTTCTAAGCTAAAAAGTGTTTTTAGATAACAAATATGTGACAAACATTAAAGTATGAACTAAAACAACATAAATTCACTTAGAGGGAGAAGTCTTAAACTAAAACAACATAAATTCACTTAGAGGGAGATGTAGTCTCAATGATATTGTTTTTGCTTAGATCTTGAAGATTAGTCAGTTTAAAGGGTAGAGATAGTCAGATTATGCAATTGATTTGTGTAAAATAGTGTGGGATAGAAGAGTTTTGCCTAATAATCGAGAAGAAACAAAGGAGAAATAAAGGAAAATGATGTTTTTGGCCTTATTTAATAAAGGTATTCAGGTAATTTTTTGTCCAAAAGGGTCATGGCATCAAAATATTTGGAAAGTGGGTCATTTTCAAATAGAACCATTAATTTGGATTAATTGTTGGATTTCCCCCAAAACTATGTTTTAAAACTTTAAATAAAAATAATACATGTATTTATAAACTTTCTCTCTTACTATAATATGAAAAAGTTAAGCAATTTTTTTTTATAACTATGAAAATTTATTCAAATTTGTATTAAAAGATTTTATAAATAATAATGTGTATTCAGATTTAGAATAAGATATCTTAATGAAAAGTTTTAGGTGCTTTTGATGTTTTTGTGTGGTATTAAAGTAATTAATTAACCTTTATTGTAGCTCACAAGTGTAGTTCTAAATAAGAGTTACTATAATAAATTAGGCTCTTCAGAACATTAGGTTACAATGCTTTTTTTTTTTTTAAGTAAACATTATGAAATATGAAATTCAAAGACTCCCCCTCTATTTTTGCTACATTGTGTTTTGAATTGTTTCATAGGCCCAAATTTTTAAAATCATAGTGCCCTAATTTCATGGTTTTCTTTGTCTGTTGAATCTCTAATTTCTATAATCTCCACTCTAATTGAATCTATTCATTCCCTAATCTCAAAATATGTTCACATTGAAGAGTAATTTAAAGCAAAGCAACTCTTACAATTGGCAGTGTCATAATTTTAATCTCTTAGTACATTCGATCTCTGAATCTTAGGTCACTTGTAGGTATTTAATTTTCTTGATATATAATTTTTATATTTTTCAGTTATAATTGTAAATTCTCAGTTCATTGTTATCTCATTTGATCTTTCATTTGTTTACCTTCTTAGCCTTACATTGTGCCATCAAACTCCAGCCTTGGTTGAGTCATTTGACTGACATGTGTGCCTTACTTTTTCAATGAAAAGTAATTGTTTTATAAAACAGCAAATTGATATATGAAATATTTTTCATATTAACTTTGTTATGATTTTCATTTAGCTTGGCATGGTAAATAGTGATGTAAACTCCCTTACAACTATTATCAATCTCTATTCCGTAAAGCCTTCGATAACATTTAGTCCTTGTCCATAATTTCTCAAGAAAGAATACATATTCACTCTCCCTTAGAAGTTCATTCATGAACTAATCTTTCAATAAACACCAAGCTAGACACATTTATTGTTTAATGAAATCAAACACCATCACAGTTGCTATATGAAACACCCAAGACAATAAAGAATACACAAATACTAAAAGTTTAGATGGATGAGACTTTATATAAAATCATACACATTGTTTAACTAATCAAATTTTTTCACAGTATTTGAAAATTCAAAGTTCATAATTTTATTTATTTTTTGATTGTGAAGTCTCATGTTTATAATTTTAAGGGTTTGGCTATAATTTTTTTTTTTTTTTGCTAAAATAATGAGTGATATGTCCAAAGGTTATACTGAAGCTACTCATATTTTTTATCTGAATGTTGATTACATTCCAGAGTTCAATCATGTATAGAATACTAGAATGGAATAAGATCTATCTGATGTTTGATTCAATTCAAATGAACCAAAAAAATCTCAAGATATCTCAGCATCTAAATTATCTTTATTTGATGGTGGTAGTGATCAACTTTCAAAATCTGATATAATTGGCATGGAGTTTGAATCAATAGACGATGCATAGCCATTTTATTCTAAACACTCTAAGGTGATGGAGTTTAACATAAGGAAAGATAACCTTAAAAAGGACGAGCAAGACCAAATCATAATAAGAAGGTGGATATGTTCAAAACAAGAGTATAGGTTGTCATAGTGGCTTGATAGATCTAATAGGGTCCATGAACGTAGATCAATAATTTGACAAATATGTACTACTGCTTTTCGAGTTTGTTTGATTGATCATCTATGAAATTTGTTGCAAAGGATTTTGTTGATAGTCATAACCATGAATTATCGTCTCCAAATCATGTCCAGTTTTTGCGATCACATCTATTTGTTCAAGACTCTTATTTGGCAGTAGTGAAATAGCTTCGTCGCGTTGGAATTAAAACATCTCAGGTGATGGACTGTATCATTAATCAATTTGGTGCATATGAAAAGGTTGGTTTCATTCATAAGCATTTACAAAATTAACTAGACACTAGTCACCATCATGAAATTAAAAACAGTGACTCTGAGACAACTATTTCATACTTGTTAACTAAATAGGAGATTAATCAGGGATTTTTTTGTAGTACACAATTGATGAAGAAAATAGACTTGCTGATTTATTTTTGTGTGATAGTAGTTATCTATATGATTAATATTGCTTTGGAGATGTTCTTTATTTGATTCTACATACAAAAAATACGCATACAATAAGCCTTTCGTTTCTCTTGTTGATTGCAGTCATCATTAGAGGATAATAGTTTTCAATTTTGCATTACTATTTGATGAAACAGTTGATCCATATGTTCTTGGAGACATTTTTTGTTGCAATTGATAATAAAAAAAACCTAAAGCAGTCATTACAGATGGTTATAAGGCCATGAAAAATGAAATAAACAAAGTCATCCCTAACTCGATGCATTGCTTGTGCTGTTGGCACTTGGAAAGAAATGCCCAACAAAATATAAATGATGTAACTTTCACACAACATTTTAATGATTGCTTGTTGAACTATATGGTGACTTCAGAAGAGTTTGAAAAAAAAATGGCTTGGCCTTATTGATACCTACAAAACTTGGGTTCAAATGAATGAGTACACAAAATTTATGAAGAACGTCATCACTAGGTTGAAACTTTTTAATCGGGTAGTTTCATGGCTGTATATTGAGTACCTAAAGATGTAAGAGCATGAATTCCAACTTAAATCAATTCCTCCAATGTACCCTTAAAATTGTTTGAATTTCTTCTTCAAATAGGTACCTTGTCGACGGGGTTAAGGAGCACTAAAGCCAAAGATGATTACGATTCTTTCAACACTTATCTAGTTCTATACACATATCTTCAGAATTATGAGGAACATGTTGCAAATGTATACACAAGACAAGTTTCCAAGTTTTCATTCTCTCAAAATGTGTACAAAATTCAACAAAGATACAAATTATTTGAAGTAAAAATCGATAAACAAGTATTATAAGCAGTCAATTATAATCAAATTGTTGGAATCTAAACTTTAATCACACCACGACTAACAAATCCATCTGGTTGTTTGCTTATCATGTTCTTTTAAGTTCCAAAATCATCACCTATTTTGATAATAATTTCACTGCCTAAAATTTCAAGAAATTAAAATTTCATCCAGAAAATAATAAACATAATAATACTTTCACATGCATAATGTGAGAAAACATATATACATACCCTATATTAAGTGTCTTGTCAAATATGTTATTTAACCGATGTCAAATCTTTTTTCACTGATTGAATTTAATGTCACAAACGACCCAAACAAATATTAAGAATGTCGTTTCCTAGGAAATATATTAGAACCAAGTAAATTATGATTACGAATATTTGTCATAGAATTTGTTAGGTTTCTTTGACTGGTTCTGAGCAACTGAAGAGTCATCTTCAAATTTCTCATTCCCTGTAATGTCATTATCCTACAATCAAATCAAATTCATTTGTTATTTTATAAGATGTGTTGGAATGTATAAAATATTTTTAAAAATAATAAATAAAAACCTCATCCTTAAGCTTGCTCGAGAAGGGATCATTAACTATAGTTAATGAGTTAGTAATGTTCCAGTTAAGGGAGTTGAGTATGCTAATAGTGTCTGTCAAGTCAATGTTAGCTAAGTTTGTTAGCTAAGTCTGTTAAGTTTGTTACTAACAATTCTGTTAAGGTGTTGTATACAAGTAGTTTCCTGGAAGTTTCCTTAAGTGTCTTACTAGCTTTATGTTACTATATATAACCTTCTGACTCATGTATTACCTCATTAAATCAATACAATGATTTGAACCAATTATTTCTTTTCCAGAATTTTCTACTTCTCTGTTTTCAGCAAGCTTCTCTCCAAGACGTGTTATAATAGGTTTAGGGTCATCATCGACAAGACCTAACAATTTCTTATTTTTTTTGTCATTTTTTCAATAGCTTGGCCTACCCTACAATCAATGGAGTTATCATATGTCAAGGAATTTGACTTAGGTTTTTCTTTTTCTTTATTATTTTCTACATTGACATCGTCATCCTTCAACGAGACCGAGACTACTTAAGTTTCATTATGTTTTTAGTAGTTCTTTGTATTTTAGAATTCTACTTTGGAATTCTAATATCAACTTGAATGTGTTCGAGTAATTCTATGATTTTTGCATTTTCTTAGACTATCATTTTGATGTCCTTTGTGTTGGCATTAACTTTTTTGTCTAGGGTTGATAGTCTATCTTCACAATAACATTTATGAGGGCTAGATTTTTCTGCTTGTACAGAAACCTGAGAAAAGTTAAAAATAAATTTTAAGTAGTAATTAAACCATACAACATGGATATTAAAAAAATAAAAAGTATCCATTACCTCATAATTTTTGTTCCACCATATCGATCAAGCCATACCATAATTTGCTTAATTTTTTACTCTATCCATAATAAAAAAAAAAAAAAAAGAGATACAGTTCTGTCAAGATTTAATGAGTTGCATGCAATAGTTTGGAAGTAAATCATTTACATGATTGTTTGAAGAAGTTAACATATGGAATAAACAATTATTTTAAAATTTAGTTTTAAGGATGGAATATGGTAATAGAAGTTATTAACATATCTCTAGAAAGAAGACACAACCACCAACACGTGCAAATTTTCATTCTTTGAACCTCAGGATACCCTCAACTAGAAAGTTAAAACACAAAGTTGCCCAATTTCTCATAACCACATTGTTAATGTCGACTAATATATGTAGGTATTGAGGATTGACATATGTAGATGATGTTGGACAAAGTAATGTATCTAAAGCAAACAATGCAAAATATCTCTTAAAATCGTTATCAACTATGTTCACATCACATAAGTGTGCTCCTATGTAGGCCTGGCAACGGATCGTGTTACAGCGGTTTCGTGTCGTTTTGTATTTGTGTCGTGTTAAATTATATTAATCTAAATCCGACCCATTAACTTATTGGGTCTCAATCTTAGAACCCAAACCCAGTTGTTAACTTAACGTGTTACCCGAATCCAACCCATTTAATCCGTTTTTTATTTTCAAGTTAAACAATCATATGTATAACATGATTTATATAAATTTTGAACTTAAAACATAACTAATAATTTATAAATTTAATATCCAAATTTAATATAATCCGAAAACATAAAAATGTCATACCAAATTTAACATAATACGAAAACATAAAAATGTCATACCAAATTTAATATAATCCGACAACATAAAAATGTCTATTGAACTATTTTTGAAAATGAAATATGACATTCTATATGCTTCTTTCTTATATTCTCCATCAAAATGTCATACTCGTATACACCTAAGGAAAAAAAATATTATTACTTTAGAATTTGTTAACTGAAAAGTAACATAAGCTTGAAAACATAAAACAATTATGATAGGTTAATACCTCTCATTCATCATCAACAACAATAGTTGAATTTTGTGATACTTTATTAGCCTTAGATTCCAAATTGAAGACATCTTCTGTGAGCTCTTCCAAGTTAGTTTCATCTTTTCCTATGAAAAATCAAAAAATAAATAAATCAATAGAAATAAAAAATAAAAATTACAAAACGTATATAATCATCAATTTATAAAGAAGTCATAGAATCAATATAAAATGCATAAAGTTTACCTTTTTGTCCAAAAAGCCAATCTCGAGTACATACCAAAGCTTGAATAGTGTCGGGTAATAATGAACTATGATATTGATCAACACTCTACCACCAATACTAAATGCTGATTCAGATGCAATAGTAGAGACTGGAATTGTTAAAACATCACGAGCCAATTGAGAAAGTATAGGATAACGATGTTGTTCTCCTTTCCACCAAGTTAAAACATTTAACTCATGCTTCCTATCAAGCCTTCCTTTATCAAGATACTTATGAAGTTCAATTTTATTAGTTGAAACAGAACCTTCTTTATAACTAACATCAAAGTCCTACAAAATATCAATTAACTTGATATTAGCATTATAATAAATGCATATGCATTTTTATATATAATAAAACAAATAGAATTCTAATTTACCTCAAAAATAGCATCACCACTTTCAATCTGAGTGAGTGTGATGCGTTCGAAACTAGCAAGTATACTAGTCGCACAAGTAATAAAGTGATGAGTGAGATATCGTTCCCACGAGGATTGATTCTAATTAAATTTGTTATTTTTCAGCAACAATAAACTAAATATGGGGGGTTTTGTTGAATGATTAATTAAACTGAATACGAAGGCAAATAAAGAATAACACAACACAATATTAAATGAATTGAAAATTCAATGAGAGACACTTGGTTAAGGGTTCTTTCTCTGCCACAAGATATGAATTTGTGAATTAACATAGAATTGTAATCCAATTACAGCATTGAAGTTATCAACCGTAGATAACAACAAGCTCTGTTATCCCAATCTTTCCTTACTTTGTTGTTAAATAAAACAAGCTCTTTATTTAATCTCTATCCATTAAACAACCTAGAACAAGCTCTCTAAGTTTAATTCAATAGAAGCATTACGATGAGAAAGATAGGTTGATCTAAGCAATAATCACACAAGTTCGGATTATTTAACCTAGGTTGTATTTTCCAATTGCAATCTCTGATCACAATTTTGCTACTAATGATTGGAAATTCATGACAATTACGGATCAAGATTTCTAATCTAGCAATAGACAACAACAGATTATATTCAGTTGGCCATTCCAAATACAATCAGTAAGCAATCATAAGCATTAGATATGGGAAAATACAAGCAACTTCAATTAGAGAATTGGATAACAATTTCTTACACAATCAACTCACAAAATCCATATCAAGGGCTTTGAAATCACCCTCAACCAATTCAGATTTAGTTACACATATTCAATCAGAATAACAAATACAATACAGAGAAATTCCAGAATTGAAAAGGAAAGAAAGAACTTAGCAAATTCTTTGAAAATCTTCTTTGTAGATGAATCTTCTTGGAATTGTAGTTCCTCCTCTTTCAAAATCTTCTTTCTCCTTCAAGAACTCCAAGGGATGAGAGAAATCCAGAAATGCAGCCTCCTCCCACGTTTTCCCCCCTTCAAGTTATGAAAATAAAACCCTAAAATGTGTTTAAATACTCTGCTACAGTAACTTGCTACAGTACCCCCGTATTTAATAACATGCTACAGTGATATATGGAATTACAAATATACACTTCTCATACCATTTTTATCACAACTTTCGGTACACTACATAAATTCGTGAACCGTAAATTTCTCCAGAAAATAGACTTCGAGAGCTTTTCAATGGTATATAGCATGTTATCCGGTTAATTGTATATCGATACAATCAACTCCAAGAAATTGGTTGACTAGCAGAGGTGAAAATGAAGGGTTTTACTCCAATTTTGTGTAAGTTCCTCCAAAACTCCTACAAACATCAAAAACCACACAAAAACATAAAAATACCAAGGAATATAGCAAAGAAACATGGACGAATTGATATGAAAATGATATATAAATAGACACTTATCAAATTCCCCACACTTAGACTTTGCTAGTCCTCGAGCAACTACGACAATATGAAATAAAACTAAACCGAAACAGAATCAACAAAAAATTAAAACACACAAATGCTTCATCTTGCAAATAGGCCTCAAAGATTGTACTTAATTATAACCCAAGGAAAACTTCAAAATAATGCACTTGATCAACAATTTTATCTCAAAGATTAGTTTCGCTTCACTTCAATTCCTCAAGTGTGTGTGTGTAGAGCCATTCTCACCTAATCACTTGTAACCCGGATGAGTTTATGCATAAAAATGAATCATATTTAATATTGAAGATGTGTGTATAAATGAACTCCATAGGCCTGCTTTTCAAGTCACTCTCCACTAATGTAGACATGCACAACACCAAGGATCAAGTAGGACTTTATTAAGCTTGTAACGTTTGGCTTGGGTGAAGGTATGATAAAGGATAATAATTTGGCTCAAATCACCCACAAACACATAAATCATTCAAGACTATGTAGAGCTCAACCCTAAAACACAACTTCATTTCAATTCACCAGGTTACTCCCCCAAACTTATTTAGAACACTCAATCTTTTTTTTTTGCAGAAAACAAAAGAAAACTACACCCCCACACTTTGTTGTTTCATTCTTTTTAAGAACACTTAAGGGTATAGATCTCTTATTCTTCTTCTTTTGTTTTTTTTTTCTTCTTTTTTTTTTATTACACTTCCCCTCCCCCACACTTAAACAACACATTGTCCTCAATGTGTAAGTACGTGGACGATAAGTACAGATTGGTTTTTTTTTTTGTTTTTCTTTTTTTTTTTTTTAAAACACAATAGAACTCACTTGTATTGCTCATGACACATCCCAACCTCCTCTAACTTCCCAAAACCAGAACATAGCTCAAAATTTAATTGTGAATGATCTACATGCTCATAGGTAAGGGATAAACTGTTTGGAACAAATTCATTTGAGGTTAGGAAATCTTTTAGTGAGTTAACAAAGAAAAAGGCTTACAAAGGCTCAAAGGGGTAACTAGGGATCAATTTCAGTCAAGGTTGGCTATTAAGGCTCAAACGGTCCAAAGATGGCCTAAATCATTTCCCCAATGTTGCACAGTCTAGGATTTCGCCTCGAGTGACCATCAAACAAGTTCTAGAATTCATTGAAATCTGAAGAAACATTTAAATTACATAAACTTTCTCTAAGTGAACAAATAACTCAGTGATAATAGCTCAGTGCTCAATGTTGCACAAGGAATCAAAGGCCAAGCGAAAACCAATAAACATTTCAAGTACACGGATCCATGCATCATTTTCATTTTCCAAGAGTTATTCTTAATTCAATCATTATCTTATCATTGACCCACAAAATGCAAGAAAAGAGGTACGTGGCGTTGTTACACCTGAGTCAAGATTGTATTTTCAACAATCCTTAGGACCAGTAGCCCGCAGACTTAAGGTTTCCAGCCTATATACCTTTATTATGAAAGAAACACTTCAAACAACATGAAATAAACAAACTACAGATTTATTTCGAGAGAATGCGTTTCAAGGGTAAAGAAACCCTATATTCTGCCATTCTCAGGTTTTTCCACAATTTTTTTAAATCGAAACTGATAAAGATAAAAACACATAACAACTCTAAATTACGCAAAACTAAACTCACTCTTAAATTAACAAAGTTCAACAAGTCAGCAAACAAAAACAAGTTAGTTAGAATGGGTCTACAAAGTTTAGAAGTTAGCCTCCTTAGTCAGCCATTATGGATTGAAGAGATCCAGAATGCGTTTCAAGAGAACTTGAACTTTTTAAGCCACCACTCTAAAAACCGAGATTAGAAAATATTACCTGGGACGAAAGAAATAACCTGAAAAAGCTCAAAAGAAACGACATGAAAAAACTCAAATAAAAACACTAAAAAGAAAGCAAACAAAAACGAAGCAAACCAGCAAATAGAGATTACAGAGGGAGGGTTAAATCTAGTTGACGCCTTTTGTTGCCTTCTCCAAACCAATTTATCCGAGCCATTGTTGGATCAGGTGAATAGACGAATTCTTGTAGTTTGTCAATTAACTCTCCTGCAGTTGAAGATGTAACCAGCATTTGCCTTGCTGACGGTGAGATGAAATTTTTTTCTACAGCTTGATCAAGAAAGGACAACAATCCATCAAAAAAATTATTAACATTTAACAAACCAATGGGGTTCCGATGGATGTTTAGCTGTGCCCAAGAGGTGATTTGAAATATCTCCTCTAATGTACCATAACCACCAGGCAAAGCTATAAATGCATCAGACTTAACAACCATATGTGCAATACGCTCATGCATGCTAGAGACCTGTAACTCTTCCCCGATTGTATTGCCTACGATATCTCGTACAGCTAATAGTTTAGGGATAATGCCGAGAACTTTACTCCCTCCTAGGGATGCAGCTGTCGACACACACCCCATTAACCCAAGACTA